>OY723393.1:36492613-36728203 GCA_963210295.1 Ophion ellenae
GCGAAGCGAAATCACAACGTTCTTTTATTCTTTCTTCGCCATAGCGAACAACGAAAAGTGGCTGCTTTCTCGCAATGCGACTGTCGCGAAAGGTATAACCGGTGAAAATAGCGAGAAAGAGAGAGAGAGAGAGAGAGAGAGAGAGAGAGAGAGAGAGGAAAATAAAAAATATAGATGAGAACCGAGACCGGATTGTGTACCGCCGGAGGACTCGGTTCGCTGAAAAACGCTTTTTCCACTTTTCCTAGCCAATTTCTCCATATCGACGTCCGTGCAGTTCCCCGAGAGAAAATAACTCATTCGTGTATCTCGTCAAGCCGCGACGAAGATTTTTATTTCCTTTTTTTTTAGTAATTTCGAGCAGATCCTGGGAATATTATTGGAAATTTTTTGTAAAAAAATACAGTAATTACTGGGCATTGAAAAACGTGGCGAAAAAAATGCCTCAAAAGTACCACGTCGTTGGTATCTACCCGTGTTCCGCTGGTAATGGAGTGTCGGAGATGGTGTTGCAATCAACCCTTGGTCCTAGTTATGTATATATACAGCAGACGAGCAAGATGCAAAGCACGAAAGAGCACTATTTTTTTCAACGATAGTGCCTATATAGAATGTGTATATATATATATATATATATATATATATATATATATATATATATATATATATATATGTGTGTGTATCTATAAATATACGCACTGAAAAATGTATACCTGTACTCTATCGTTGGAAAAAATGTCTAAATATATATTTATATATGTATATATATATTTATATATATATATATATATATATTTATATTTATATATATATGTGTGTGTGTGTGTGTGTGCGTGCGTCTGTGTGTGTATACAGGGTGATTCACAGCTATTCCCTTGGTGAGCATCGAGGGTGTATCATTGCGAGCAAAAAGCTTCTTTTTTTTTAAATTCCGAGTGACTGAAAGTCGCCCAAATATTCGCGTTCAAAGTCCGACGGTGAGACAACAATGGCACAGTATTTGCTCGGATGCGAATTTTTTTCTTTCTTTCACTATAAAATAATAAACAAAAATTATTAAATTATATTATCGATTTCCAAACCACGTATTCGTGTGCATTTTTTTTAATAAAAAAAAAATATTACGAAAAAGAAATCAGTTGTCCGAAGGTGAATTGGAAATCGCGCTCGATCTGACTTGCACGTTCCATGCGTGAGTTACTCCATGCCATTCTTTACTACTTGGACTTTCAATGAGAATAACTCGGCCAATTTTTGTCGTGCGACAATTTTGGGGAAAAAAAACCCTAATAGTTGTGAATCACCCTGTATATTCTCACAGGCGGAGATAGACTCGGATTTTTTTTTCGTATCTCGTTGTTCCGTGCTTTTACCTCGCATATCGCACGCTCAGCTAACGTTATCCTCGCTCTCGACGTACAACTATTTGGACATGTACTTTTTACCCTGGAGCAAAAAAAAATCGAAAGAACGTGAAAATAATCAGGAGGCG
This sequence comes from Ophion ellenae, assembly GCA_963210295.1. Lineage (NCBI taxonomy): Eukaryota > Metazoa > Arthropoda > Insecta > Hymenoptera > Ichneumonidae > Ophion > Ophion ellenae. Next base: position 36,494,106 of record OY723393.1, read on the forward strand.
GAGCACATTTTTTAATGTGAAAAATTCACTAGCCACGTTGTATTTACAGAGGTTGAACGAAAATATACCATGATCAACGTTGTATTTTATATGGAAGATTCGGATTATTTTCGAGGCACAAATTTGCGAACTTTCCAGCAGTCGACTGGTCGTTTTTTATTTTTACTTTTTAGTACTCGTCTGGTAGTTTTTTTTATCAGTATGTTTAAAAAAATATACATCCACACATACACACAAATAAATAGCTTGGCGATTATGAAAAAAATTACGTTTCCAAAAATATAGCAGGTTGTGAGAGGTTGAAAGGAACGTAAAAATATATATTTTAATTTATTTTAAATGAAATTTGATAATAATTAGGTTAGTATTTTCTACAAAGACATTTAAGTATTTTTCATAATAATGTTGATAATTTATTAGTCTCCCATTCTGAGGCGTCTTCTCACTTTACAATTATCAAAAAATCGATATTTTTTATTCAATTTTTTCGAAAGTATACGTATCCAAAAGTATCGTACTAAAATTTTATGAAGATCGGAGGAGTCTGACTGTATTTTTATGTTACCTTTACTTTACTACCTGAGCACGTTCATCTGATCGTTGAAAACTTTAAACGCATTTTTCTCGAAACAACATTTTTCGACAGGTTGTTGATAAAATCTTCGAAACTACTGAACCGATCCTTATGAAATTTTAACTACAAATTCTTTACGACTATAGCTATAGCGCATATCAAGGATTTTTGAAAATTTGATATTTACTTTTTATGCCAAAAACGGTGAAAAAATAACACGTTTTTTTTTTGTTTTTTCGAAAAATGTCCACCATTTTGTTATTTTTGCATATATCGAAAATCGTATGATATGCGCTATAGCCATTAACATACTGAATCTAAAGCCGTTTAATTTTTTTTTCTTTCAGATCATTCATCTCTGGGATTTCATCAACAGCGCAGATCTAGAATTTTTTGGGACTTTTTTGTTTATTAATAGTGGGTTAAATAAATAATTTTTTTCAATGTGCTTCGAAAGTGTATTTATTAGGTGTAACAAATTTTATATCCAATTCTATTATATAAACCTATCAAAAAAATGCATGAAAATAGCCTGATTTTTAGCGTCTAAAGTGAGAAGACGCCTTAACCTAACACTTGATTCATCTCGAAAAATACTGCTCCGATCAAGCGTTGAGTGTAATAAATCTTTTAGGGTTCATAGAAAGACGTTTAAAAAAGAAAAATTTTATCCAAAATGTCTTTTTTGGAGCCGACATGTCTTTTTTTTATGGAATCATGAACTTTTTTTACCAAAATATTTATTAGGTCAAAACCAACAACTTTTGCAGGAAAAGTCTGTTGATAACGTTCATAATTTTTAGGTTAGAATACAATTTTTTGCTATTTTATTGTTATCCAGAATCTACCACGAGGAGGTGAAGTCTTCAACACTCCTAGTGTAAATGTGCGTGTGTGTGGGTGTGAGGTTGTTTGGGTTTGTTCAATAACCCAAACTAACCCAGATAAGGTTAGGTCTCTGCGGCTCGTCGCTTCGGCTAAAATTGGTATTTTAACCTAAAAATTATGAACGCTATCAAAAACCTTTCCCTACAAAAGTTGTTAGTTTTGACCTGAAAAATGTTTTGGTAAAAAATTCACGATCCCATTTTTAAAAAAACATGTCGGCCATATTAACGTCGCCGTTTTCGATTTCGAAAGAAATTTTTTTTTTACGTCCCCCGTTGAACCTGAAAAGTTTTATTATGCTCTATATTTAATCGGAGCAGTATTTTTCGATATAAATCAGGTGTAAGATTAAAATGAGACACCCGGTATACATACATACATACATACATACATATATATATATATATATATATATAGCATGATGAGTATCCCCATATGTGTAGTTACTAAAATAAAATATATATCTTGACACTCACCTTAACAAAGATTCGGAGCCAATATATGAAGAAAAAAATCCGCATTTTCTGATCGAAAAGAATGTCGTGGATATTCCGACTTATGCGCTGCATTCGACCCGCGTGAACGTCATCGTTTCTTCATTGTTATCGCGGTAAAAGCGCAAGCGTGGAGATTCCCCAGCCTTCTCGTGGGCACAAATTCGAAGGGTTTATATTCCCGTGGGTGACACAGACGCGTCTGCATATCCGCATATGAAATTTATCGCCTGCTACAGCGAAAACCCGTTGAAACGTTGCGAAAAAAAGGAACAACAATGTGTGTTCGGTTCATGGGAAAATGGAACGTCGAGAACGGGAGAGAACATTTTTTTTCGCGCTTTTGCAAACAACAAAAAGGGTATAAAGTTACTGACAACGAGTGACGGGATTTAAATACCGCAATGGCCAATTTAAGGGGTCTGTATGAGCTTGAAATTTCGAAAATACGATTCTTATTGCAGTTTTATAGCCTAGGGTGTTAACTTTGATTTGCAATAGGGATTTTGTAGAAATGCCAAGAATTGACCGAGTAATGACGATTATTGTTAAGCGGGACACCACTGTGACGAGTCAAAAAAATCGCTTTTTGGCACTTTCTCATGGGATACGTACTCAAGAATATGTTTAGAAAAAATCAAGTTAAAATATCGAAAATCGACCAAGTTACAGACGATTTGGTGACATCAGGTAGCGCAACGATTTTCGTATACTAAAACTTTCAATTGCGTTTTTGTCTAATCTAACTAACTGTAGCTATAATTTTTCCATTTCCAATTTTGAAAAACCAAAATTTTCGTAATTGCAGTTGTTATCGTTGTACGTGAGCATTTTTGGTAATGTAGTATTTTTTAAGCCCCCAAATATATGTAAAAAATTCGCCAAAATTACACTTATTTTGACACCCGCCATCTTGTCATTTTCGCCATTTTCCCGCCATTTTCGAAAAAAATGGCTATGTACAACGAGAACTACATTTATATAGATTGTGATACTTTGTCATTTCAATTTTTTTCCAATAAAAATGTACACAAAATAAGTTCAATGTATGCTCAATAACGTACCTTCTTTCAAAACCCCATATAAATAATCTAGTCGACAAAAAAATCGAAATAAACGCCCGTGATAGTGGTGTCCTCCCTCAAGAGTAAAATCGCTCTCCGCCCTAGGGTGAACCCCTTCGCTGCAATTTGCCCTTTTTTCGAATGCCTTTTTCTAATGTAAGTCGTTTCTTAAAATCCATTCATCCGTTTCACTTCAAATTCGGACAGAGTATAGTTTATAACAGTTTGTATCGTACGCCCGGATATTTTGTTTTGTTTGTATATTCATTTGTCCATAACAAATTAATAAAGTCGTTTTTTTGGTCGAAAATCGAAAGTTTTTTTTTCACACCCTACCATTTTTATAGTTTTCTAAATTTCAAAAAACTATCCAGTCGTACGGAAGTTTTATCGTTATACGAAAAGTGCGTTTAGAAATGTTTCATTTCCGATGACTCGAATCAGCAAATCCACCTATTTTCGTGTGTCAAGGTGTCAGGAAAGTCGATGGAAAGCCTTAAGGGGGTGATAGATCACCTCGTTAGGGACATATCTAACCTAGGATACCTTAGTCCAAAGTCTAAATATTTCGAGTTATCATGGTAAGTATGATTTTTGGAAAATTTCCCAAAATTAGGTACTTACTCGTTTACCTCTTATGGTAATGCTATTTTTTTTAAATAGCATTAACATAAGAGGTATTTTTATTTTTTGACAAGTTTTTAATTATTCAACACGTCCCAATTAGTTAATTGTGTGGATACAGATGATTGTAATGGTTTTTGTCGATTGAATACACATTAAGGGGTTAATACAGTCAGGAGGTCCAAAAAGATCGATTTTTCAAGATTTTTTCGTGAGAAGACCTTTAAAGCTATTAACGTAAAAATTTGTACACAAATTATGGTAACTTTTTGCTGTATTTTAACATGTTTTATTTGAACAGTTAGCTGTCAATTTTTGCGGATTTTTTTAACGTTAATCGCTTAGAAAGCACAGAAAAAATCATACTTCCACTGCGGGTGATAGCTTGAAAATTTTTACATATAATCGCGCATTTTTGGGGACTTTTTCAAATTTTTAAATCGGGACGTTTTTTTTGGAGAAATGTTTTTTTTCGAAAATTTTCGAAAAGTCTACCAGGCTGTACAAAAAACCATTATAAATCCTATATTATTCGAAAAATTAAAATAATTATTTTCATACTGATACAATAATTTAGCTAAACGTTTCAACGTGTTTTATTTTTTACACTAGCTTCCACGCAACGTAAACGAAGGTGAGTCCGTTTACTGTAAGTCTGGAGAAAAGCCTTTCGGGACACAAGAGTATCCGTCTTCTCGCTGAATCTCAGAAATCGATTCCCCGATAAAGGTAATGGTATACGTCCTCGAGACTCGAACAGGACTGACTGCAAGATGGAAATAACGCGACCGCGCTTTCGAATCTCGGGAGTTTCTGTGCATGGCCGACTCGAGGTAGCGACGTGATCCCCGCAAGAATAAGAAGAAGAACCACATTTGAATTTCAAAATCACCAAGTCCAAGTAATGGAATACATGAAACGCTGTATCTGCTTGGCAGAGCAAAAAAATCACACTCGCGCGGAATCGTCTAAAGTTCCCGACGGATCTTCCATACGTCGCTGCACATGACGACTAATCAGCCTGCTGATGTTTGGGGACAAATCTAAATTGCCGGGAAATTCGAAATATAGGAATATCTTCGGTTCCCAAAGCGGTATCGTTTATTTAGGGTCTGGAGTGAATTGTATGGAACGTGGGAACATGTGTTCGCTTTCGGAATTAGGTTTTAAAGGATTTAAAATTTTTTTCGATGGTCGAGGGAAGTGATGGCTCTCAGATTGGATTTTTAATGGATTGTTCCATTTTTTCGATAGTGAAAAAAATGTTTGCTTTCAAATTTTATTTTTGATGGATTTTTATATTTTTTCAAGAGAGGAACAGAGTGTTTGCTTTTAAATTTGATTTTCGATGGATTTCAAAATATTTCCGGCAGTGGAACAAAGTGTTTGTTTTCAAATTTCATCTTTAATGGACTGTTTTATTTTTTCGATGGTGGAAAAAGTATTTGCCTTTAAAATTGGATTTTTGGTAGATCTTTAATTTTTTCAATAGTGGACAACAAGTGTCCTCTTTTAAATATGATTTTTTCTGGTTTATTAATTTTTTCAATAGTGGACAAAACGTTTTTTTCTTTAAAATGTGATTTTTGATGGATTATTTTATTTTTTCGAAAGCGAAAGCAAGCGTTTGCTTTAAAATTTGATTTTTGATTGTTTTTTTCATGCTTTCTATGTGCAAAAAAGTGTTTTCTTTCAAATTTGATTTTCGATGGATTTCAAAAATTTTCCGGTAATGGAACAAAGTGTTTGTTTTCAAATTTCATCTTTAATGGATTGTTTTATTTTTTCGATAGTGGAAAAAGTATTTGCCTTTAAAATTCGATTTTTGGTAGATCTTTAATTTTTTCAATAGTGGACAACAAGTGTTCCCTTTCAAATGTGATGTTTTCTAGATTATTTCTTTTTTAATAGTGGACTAAACGTTTTTTTCTGTAAAATGTGATTTTTGTTGGATTATTTTATTTTTTCGAAAGCGTGGATTATTTTATTATTTTATTTTTTCGAAAGCAAGCGTTTGCTTTAAAATTTGATTTTTGATGGTTTTTTTCATGCTTCCTATGTAAAAAAAAGTGTTTTCTTTAAAATTTGATTTTCGATGGATTTCAAAAATTTTCCGGTAGTGGAACAAAGTGTTTGTTTTCAAATTCCATCTTTAATGGATCGTTTAATTTTTTCGATAGTGGAACAAAGTGTTTGTTTTCAAATTTAATCTTTAATGGACTGTTTTATTTTTTCGATAATGGAAAAAGTATTTGACTTTAAAAAACGATTTTTGGTAGATCTTAATTTTCTCTACGGTAGACAACAAGTGTTCTTTTTCAAATTTGTTTTTTTTCCGGATTATTTGTTTTTTAAATAGTGTACAAAAAGTGTTTCCTTTAAAATTTGATTTTTGATGGATTAATTTGTTGTTTCGAGAGCGAAAGCAAGCGTTTGCTTTAATATTGGCTTTTTAGTGGTTTTTTTCGTGCTTCCTATAGTGGAAAAAAATGTTTTCTATCAAATTTGATTTTCGATGGATTATAAAAATGTTCGGTAGTGGAACAAAGTGTTTGTTTTCAAATTTCATCTTTAATGGATTGTTTCATTTTTGATAGTTGAACAATGGGTTTCTTTTCAAATTTCATCTTTAATGGATTGTTTTATTTTTTCGATAGTGGAAAAAGTATTTGCCATTAAAATTGGATTTTTGGTAGATCTTTAATTTTTGCAATAGTGGACAAAAAGTTTTTTTCTTTAAAATGTGATTTTTGATGAATTATTTAATTTTTTCGAAAGCGAAAACAAGCGTTTCCTTTCGAATTTGATTTTTAATGGTTTTTTTATGCGTCCTATAGTGGAAAGAATTGTTTTCTTTCAAAAGTAATTCTCTATGGACTTTTATTTATTTATTCAAAAGTAAAAATATAAGTATTCGCTTTGAAATTTGATTACTGATCAATTTTCTTTTCTTTTTTCGATACCCATTGATATTTTCCTTGGTGTATAGATAATTGTTCGTTTAATTTGTCTAAAATCAAAACTTCACTAGCGCTCAGGAATTGAAAACACATTTGTCAACCTACCTACGCTATCAACCCAAACAAACCCAAACAATATGAATCTCGAAAAAAAACCACTGTCCACAAAATTGTGATGACGATCTGACATGCATTTTTTACCATAAAAAAAATTCATTTTTATTCAAATCCTCTTTTTTATGTTTTATGTAACATTATTGATATTTTTGTTCCAGCATTTATCACCAAGAAAACAAACATCGTCAGATGACCCAGTACAGAAAACCTGCCATCAATTGACAATAATTCCATTAAGAGTTCACGCCCGTTGAACTCCGATAATTAACAACGATGACGGATCCCCATTGAATTAAAGTTCAAATTGAATTAGCCGTTCTCCGAGAATAATTTAACTCCGAATAATTGTCACAAAAACGTAGCACGGTTTGAACGTTACTTCATTCGACGCTTTTCTTCCTAAAGTTAAATGTTCAAACGTCTAGTTTCTCGAAAAGTCAATAGCAGAAAGAAAAACAGAGCCTTCATCTTTTCCATAGTTACCACATGGAAAATTAATGCAAGGCCTTTTGGACTTTTCTCCTGGTGTAAAAATGAACGCGGGGCTTGTTTCTTCCGGAGCAATTGCAATTGTCGAATCCTCAAATGAAGCGTAACGTATTAATTCGTTCGGGAAGGATGATTGAAGAGAAAAATGACAAAAAAAAAACTGCGAGCGTCGTGAACTTTAACGAGAGCAATCAACGAAAAGTGAGGAGAAAATAAGAGAGAAAACGGGAAAAAAGGGTATATATATATATATATATATATATATATATATATATATATATATATATATATATATATATATATATATATACACACACACACACACACACACACACATATATATATATATATATATGGTTATATGTAAAAAGGTGAAGAGAAATTGAATAGTGAAGGTAGAGAGGGCGAGCGGGAAGGAAAGTGCGAGAGGTTATCGACTGAGTCCGAGCAATTTATAGACCAAAACGAAGGTAGAGAGTGGATAACGAAGTGTCTCATTAATTAGGGCCGTCCGATTCCCCAGTAGAAGATTATTAGATCCCCGGAACTGTGGCTAACTATGGCGAAAAAAATAAGAAAAAAGTTGGCACTAATAAAATCACCAACTCAGAAGAAATCTTGAATTTTATCCCCGCGCCTCGTCGCTTCAATGAAATTGCTAGTGTGTGTCGCCCTCGATGTATATCCCTCCGAGTTTTCTCTTGCAGGACTCAATCAGTCGTCTTCGCTATTTAATTAAAACGTCGGATATCCAGGACGTAAAACACGAGTAAAACAGAAGCGATCGGGAAACGACGATCGAAATCGTCGAAACGATTGGAAAATCGCGAATTAAGAGGTTATATTCAAATTCATTTTGTCTATATAGATATGAATTATGATAATTTTTCTTCTTATTCCCTTAAGCAATTTTGGGTTTAACGCACAGTTAGGGCGTACTTGAAATGCACGTGGCGAGTTTGTGTTAACGCGGGGTTCGAATAACAGGGATTTAATCTTTTCATTGCTCACTGGGTCGTTTTGACCCTATGATCTTTTTCGTGCAAGTACATATTTTTCAACGCATCTCCCACTTGCAACGAACGCTTGGGCATTTCATTTTTGGGTCCCTTAAAAAATAAATTTTAGGCCATCAAATGAGGATTATTGACTACAAAAAACGTCTTTGAAAAAAATGCATATTTACCGAAATACACCGATCTGAAGAACGTCTGGGATCCGATCGACCCCACACGCAGTCAGAGCTTCGTGGCGGAAGTGTACAGTCGAAGGGTTAATTTTTTTTCTGATGAGAATATTGGGATGGAGAGGTCGGGATTTTACACAAAATTGATACATAGACTTGCCAGGTTCGAGTTTTTTTTTATTGAAAAATATCGATAAACAATGGAGTTATTATTATTCGAACAAAGTACGGCCGTTGCTGCATGGAAAATCGGTGCAGGTGGTTAGGGCAATTAGGGCGATCTTGAATGAATAATAAAAAATAAAATTTTTAGTATAATAATAAAACTTTCGTATGAACGGTTACTTTCAATTTTTTAAGGTTTTTTTTTTATTTTTTAAATTACGAAATTGGAAAGCTGTGGAAAAAAAGTTCGGTTTTCGACAAAAAAAACAACTTTGATAATTTGTTATTTAGAAATGGATAAATATATCGAAAATCATCCAGTCATCGTATGACAAATGTTATAAACTATGCTTTTTTTTCTGATGAGAATATTGGGATGGAGAGGTCGGGATTTTACACAAAATTGATACATAGACTTGCCAGGTTCGAGTTTTTTTTTATTGAAAAATATCGCTAAACAATGGAATTATTATTATTCGAACAAAGTACCGCCGTTGCTGCATGGAAAATCGGTGCAGGTGGTTAGGGCAATTAGGGCGATCTTGAATGAATAATAAAAAATAAAATTTTTAGTATAATAATAAAACTTTCGTATGAACGGTTACTTTAAATTTTTTAAGGTTTTTTTTTTATTTTTTAAATTACGAAATTGGAATGCTGTGGAAAAAAAGTTCGGTTTTCGACAAAAAAAACAACTTTGATAATTTGTTATTTAGAAATGGATAAATATATCGAAAATAATCCATTATACGATGGAAAATGTTATAAACTATGCTCTGTACGAATTCAACGTGAATAAAACATATTTTCGAAAAAAACTTTAGGAAAAGGATGAATTGCTGCGGGCCGGTTCGCCGTCGTGGGCGATTTGATCCTTCATCATAAAAATCGTCGTAACTAAATCAATTTTTTTAATTTCCACAAAATCTTGATTGCAAATTAAACGTTCGACTCTTGGCTATGAAACGCGGCAATAAAAAAAAACCTATAAAAATAATTTCAATCTTATGCTTGCCCCTTAAGAACAGAAGAATTAAATAATCGACGATTCTCGATGACAGAGGAATAATTATTATTTTTACTGTCGCTATAATTTCGACCATAACTCAACAGGCACAATCGATTCTTGTTCCCACGTCACCAATAATCCAATCACTCTCATATATTCGTTTTTTTCCTATTTTTAAGCTTCGATTCGCAATATCTTTTATTCTCTTTCGTAAAGCACTTCGCACCATTAATTCATCAATTGCAGCCTCGGAATCTCGGTCGCGAATTATCGTACTCGAGGCGAGTCCAATGAGGCTCGAGAATTTTTTATCCTTTATCCGGCTAGGCCAGCTATCGCGACAAGCGCCAGATGAAAGCGGCACGTAAGCCTGGCTGAGTAAAAATTATATTCTAATAAAAAAAAAAACTAAAATAAAAGAAACAAATACAGTTGGAGGGCGTGAATCTTCAAGTGCTGGGAAGTCTGCGGCCGATGATAAGAACCGCAGCAGACTTTTAATTCCTGTGCGCTCGCGAAATCCTCCGGTCTCATAGTTCTCTCTCTTTCTCTCTTTGTCTCTCCCCTTTCGTTAAATATTCGCTTCATCCTCTTCATCCATCCCCCAAAAAAAAACTAAAAGCTCATCGACGTATTTTCGTACTTCTGTTTCATCATGATATGACACGAGTCTGATAAAACCTAGGCAATTCCATTGGCTCTCGTGACATACTGTATTCTTCCTTGGGCATTCGTATGAAGGATAAAGCCAGCGACATTCCCCGTGTTCTACTTTTTCCCATGGATTTTTTCAACTTTTCCCTAGGAGTCGAAAAAATCCCTAGGATTTTCATGCCAACGCAAAATCTGTTTATACAGATATGTATTTTATATATATACATACATACATACATACATACATACATACATATATATATATATATATATATATATATATATATATATATATATATATATATATATATATATATATATATATATATATATAATATCGAAAAAGGCTGTACATATATCATCTTTTTCCAAACCCAAAATCTGTTTATACACCTAACCAAAAATGGTTAGGTGTATATATATACATGTATATACACACACACACACACACACACACACACACACACACACACACACACACACACACACACACACACACACACACACACACACACACACACACACACACACACACACACACACACACACACACACACACACACACACACACACACACACACACACACACACACACACACACACACACACACACACACACACACATACATAAACCATTTTTGGTTAGGTGTATAAACAGATTTTGCGTTGGCAAAAAAATTATATATATAAAGCCTCTTTCGATATTATATTTTATACACACACACACACGCGCGCGCGCGCACATATATACAGGGTGATAATTATAAACTTGCCATGTGTTTTTGAAGGATCTTGCGCAAGGATTTCGCGACCGAGAAAAATATGAAATTCAATTGTTCCCTAAGTCCTTGTCGAATAAAAGTATATCGTATTTTCGTGATGAGGAGTATTTGCCAGAAAAAATAGAGCGTTCTGGAAAAGAAACAAAATTCAATTTTGAGTTCAATTAAATTCTAAATACGAAGGATTCCCAAAAAAACTTTTTAATGGAAGTGAATTCCATCTATCTACTTTAAAATGCATCTTTGATCACCTTGATCGATGACAAGATGCACGAAAAATCTTTTACAGTAGTATTTCGTATTCGGAATATAATTATCTTCATCCCGCTGTCCTTAAAATGGAACTTCGATTTTTCTTCCATTATGCTCAATTTTTTCTAACAACCACTGCTCATCGCAAAATTACGCTATATTTGTTTTCGAAGGGGACTTGAAAAACCATTGAGTATCATATTCTTCTCGGTCGCAAAATCTCCGCGCCATATATATATATATATATATATATATATATATATATATATATATATATATATATATATATATATATATATATATATATATATATATATATATATATATATATATATATATGTATATATATATATGTATATACATATGTATATATATATATATGTATATACATATGTATAATAAAAAATGTCGAAACTACCGTCGTTTTTGTACCCAATTCCCATCCATCATCATCGTTTATCGATAAAGCAGTAATTCAACGCATTACAACCAGCGAGCAAATTTAATACCGAACGGTACAATTATCACGAATCAAAAACAAATAAGGGGAGAAACGAAATGCATCATAAGGGGCGGCGGTGGCTGCAGTGGCGGTGCACGTAACAATTCGTTCATGGGGGTCTCGGGGCGGTGTAGTACATACACACATACTCCGAAACATCCACAAAGGCATAAAAATGGAGCGGGAAGACACGCGAGAAAAGCGGAAGCGGAAGGAACGAATTAGCGAGGGAATAAAGCGTTTGCAGCCGGTGGATGTCTATATATATACATATACATACATACATACATACATACATACATACATACATACATACATATATATATATATATATATATATATATATATATATATATATATATATATTTGTGAATGAGAGATAAAGAGAAAGAGAGGTGCAATGTAGCGAGAGGGATGAAAGAGGCACATGTGTAAAGGGTTCTCACGTATACCAAAGTGGAAAACTAAGAGATAGAGAGAGAGGCAGAGAGAGAGAGCGAGAGAGAGAGAATGAAAATGAGAAAGGGGTAGGTAAGGTAACAGAGACAAGGAGAGAGGGGTGAGAGAGAAAGAGAGAGGGCTATACGAGAGTCTGAGAGAAAGATCAAAAGGGCGGTAAGAGCGTAAGGAGCGGAAGGCGAGAGTGGGATGAAATTGAAGGCCGCAGCTTCCATTCTAGGTACGGCCTTCAAGACCCCCCAACCCCTGTGAAAATCAATGTGAGCTTCTGCCGTTGCTGCTGTGGTGTCGCTACTAACCATTCTGATAACGTTGCGTATCCTACCCCCTCCCCACTCCCACCCTCTCGATAGCCCACAAGCTCACTTCTTTGTCGCACTCTCTCATGGACCAGCGTCTGCAACAGACCAAACTTTTGTGCATTTGCAATAAGCGATGAGACCTCAGTCCAATTTTCTTGGTTCAGTTTCAACGCAAATCAGATGCTCTTCGAAAACGAACGTGTAACTTTTGTTGATAATAGAAGATTTTGTTTGCTTTTTCTGTTTTTGATGCAACTTTCCTGCGTTTTGCTGAAAATTTCGCTGTGTTCTATTTACCATTTTTCTGATTTATTTGCAATTTTCGCGCACTTTATTTCTATGTTAAAAATATATTTCCTGCTTTTTGAAAACTATGGTTTTTTTTGAATTTGTTTTTTAAACATTGTGTTTGCAATTGTTGAATAATATTGCTTCTTTTTTTAACATTGTCTTATTTTTGTTTGTTGGATTTCGTATTTTTTACTTTTTTCCTATTTTTTTGCAATTTTTCGGATTTTTTTTGCAATTTTTCGTACGAAGAATAATACCGCCGAAATGCACACGCAGTCGAACAAACCCAAACAATCTGTATATTTCTGTATTTTGTTTGCCATCCTTCTGCATTTTTTCGAAATTATTCTTCTGCTTCCTTTCGAAATTGTAGTTGCAAATTTGTCTGCAGTTCTGCAATTTTTCTGCATTTTTTCAACATTTCTACAACTTTTCCTCACTTTGTTTGGAATGTTTCTGCATTTCTTTATAATTTTCCTGCTTTTTTTTTTAGTTTTCTATTTTGTACTTTTTACCCGAATTTTTGTCATTTTACTCGATTTTTTTGCAATTTTTCCTACGAAGAGGAATACCGCTAAGCTTCACACGCAACCGAACGAACCCAAACAAAATTCTCACCTGCGTGACCGGCCTTTTTCGCCCAAATCTCCATTGGAGAGCTATAAGAAAAAATGTTAAACAATAAAAAATACACAGTTACGTCAGGAGCGGAGCAATTTATTTTTCCTTGTTGTTCCAGAAAATCCGCATGTTTTTGTGGCGCGAGTCCATCCGTTTCGCAAAATGCCATCGGAGGCGGCGTGCGAGCCTCCTTCGTGTCATGAAATAATGCTTCATTACTGGGACAATTTTCGAGGCGTGATGGGTTAGAATGAAAGGACCGCGGGGGAGCGAGATGGAGAGGGAAGAAAACAAAAAAATTGTTCGTCGAGCGCACGTGGATGAGTTTACTGGCCGGACACGTCTGTCAACGATGTCGAAGTACGGCAAAAACCTCGTGTGGAAAAGAGACACGCGTTTGGTATCGTCAATGCGGAAACGACACGAACATGTACGTATATACTGGGCTCTTTTGCCGCTCGTCACGTTTAAATTCTCTTTGGATGGCCTTTGTCCCACCCTCGCTCTCTTTCTCTCCTATCTCTATTTATTTCTCGTTTCATTCGTATACTTTCATGCATTGATATATTTTTTTTATTTATGTATTTTTTAATTTACTATTTTTATTAGAATTTTTTAATTAATTTTGGTTTTTATTTATAAGATTTTGTTTGCGTCGATTTTTTGGCGATTTTTCTGTATCTTTTTGCATTTTTTTCTATTTTCTTCATTATACAGGGTGTCCTGTTATGAATGAATAATCCTGCAACTTTCGATAGGTCAGATCATGTTAGATGACTAAACTATATGACTGAATTAAACTAAACTAAACTCAACTAAACTAAACTAAACTAAACTACACTAAACTAAAGGTTTTTCGCATGTCATTTCTACAAATGATATGAATCGAAAATAACTAAGCAACTTTTTAAAGTAATTAGCACGATATGTGTACATTTTTTTACACCGCAGCCTATCAAAGTCAGATCTTCTTTCATAAAGTTTCCTTAACATTTAAGGTTAAAAAGACGACTCTTCTAGATAAAATTATAACCAAGAGTATTTTTTTTTAACCGATGCAACAAAAATGATCATTTGTAGAAATAGAATGCGAGATTAAAAGCAGATGACTTTTATCTTCAAAACCGTGTGACTTTTACTTAACTGAAATTCCAGCATATAGTAGGACATAATCTATCGACAGTTGCAGGACAGTTGCAATTATTCATTCATAACAGGATACCGTGTATATGCAATTTTTCTGCATTTCTTTATGATTTTCCAGCGTTTGAAAAATTACTCTGTATTTTTAATTAATATTATTACTATTTTTCTAAATTTTTTGCAATTTTTTGGCAATTTTTCATGTAAAGGGAATCACCAGTACAATTTACACGCAGTCGGATAAGGGTACCAAAGCTTGCGTCCTCCGCCGTTCAGTGGCGCACCCAGCGCTCTTCGGCGCTCGCTTCTCCAGTTCCTCCGCCACTTCATTCGCGGTGCAGAAGCCGCAGAGCGAAGAGCTCCTTCCACTCGCCCGCTCGATAAAGTTGACAACTCGCTGGTGAACGCTAGCCATACGATCCTCTGCAGAGATTCGCCCCACACGTGCACGATTGAAAATAATTGCAGGAAATTACGAAAATCGTACGGGGCACAATTAAATCTTCGTTTAAGGGCGAAGATCATTTTAGGCAGCCGAAAATAAGCGAATTTTAAATATTTTTTCTGTTCAAACTATTTATGCAACGATTTACGTATACCAAAACTTTTAATCGTGTTTTTCTTGAAAGGACTTTTCTCGACCTGGCCGGAATCATAACTGTAGCCATTATTGTCTGATTTACAATTTAAAAAAAACCAAAATTTCCGTAATTGCAATATCTATCATTGTACGTAGCCTTTTTTTTCAGTATTTTTCAAGTCCCCAAATATGAGTAAAAATTTCGCCAAAATTACATTTTTTCAAACCCCGCCATTTTGTGAATCTCGTTTTTTTTCGAAAAAATTCGTTTATTTTTTTCAGACCAATTACTGTCAAGTTATCGATCCGGCCGTTGGACGACATTTTTTTATACAGAGGCTCTATTATACCTCAATATCGTGATTAATTTTGAATTATCATCATCATCATCATATATAAATGTAATGTTTGTGTGTTCGTCTTCTATGCGATCGCGTATCGTTCATCCGATTGAGTTGCAACTTTGTGCAATTGTTGTCACTTGCGCGAAAGTTTCTGACATAGTACCATCAACGTACAATAGGTGGCGCGCGAGTCGTATCAGATAAGTGTTCGTCTTTGATAGCAGGGAACCTTACGCAAAGCTCAGTGCAGATGGCGCCACGTAAACATAACGTAAACAAAAGAAGCTGTCAACGCGCGTGATATATTTTCACGATGTCTGTCTCGTACCAAAATTATATGAATGGAAATAACGGACAAAAATTACGGACATTTGGCTATACCGGAATTGACAAATCGGCTTCTACTCTTTTCCTTCTCTGTTCATTCTTTAAAGTTTCTTTTTTGCTCCAAACAGACAGGGAAGGTATAACCCCTTTTTCAATATTTTCCGGCTCGGTTTCATCCCTGTAAAGAATTAAAATGAGCTAGGTAAGTATTATGTAATAAAATAATACCAGAAGGTTAAAAAAATGCAAATATTTCAAATAGAATTTTTAGGTTATGATGATTAACTACTTTGCAATATACTTTCAGAAGTAAATAGCGTCAAAAATATTATGTTTGCACACTGAGCTGTAACAAATCCTTCATTTCTATAGTCTGCAGATCTAAAATGATCAGAACATAGCTTTGAATGTTCTGTGGCTGTAAAGTGCTTGCGACGCATAGCAATTTCCCATTGCTTGCGAAGTTTTTCGTTTTTATGAAATAAATGAACGCCTTCGCGTCTTCATTCAGTTGCACAAATTCTTCACAATTTATTCACGACAAACGGATTGATTGAAGACAATTTAACAGTAGTCGTGGAACCACGGGAAAAACCAAAGAGAATCTCATTAAACGTCATGTTTTGTTTACGTTATGATACAATGTCCCCTCTAGCGCGAGACATTCCCAGTAAGGTTCCCTATTGAAAGAGGCGTTGCAACTAGCATTGGCTAGTTTCTAATAAAAATGTACACGAGATAAGATCAGTGTGAACTGAATAGTATGCCTTTTTTCAAATCCCAAATAAGTAATATACTAGGTGCGCAACTAAGTTTCCGGGTTTTTTTTACCAATAAAAAATCGAAAATTTCAAGACAAATACAAAAAATGGTTCATTCGAAGTATTGTCCCTCGCCATTAACACATTTTTGCCATCTCTCTGGCAATACATAAATACCGCGACGATAAAAAGACGCGTCTTTGGACCAAAACCATTCGTCCAACCAATTTTGTACTGTATCGTAATTGGCCGAGTGTAGCCCACCCCCCTAGCAGATTGGGTGCCTATCAATTTACTATAAGAATGCCCAAGGCACTTTGGTAGGCATATTAGTTCAAAAAGTGCCGGTAAATGCCGATGAATGACGAACGTTAAATTTTATGAGCGCACAGAGAATGCCTTTCGAGTGCCTGTTAAAATGTCTATGGAAATACTGATGCGAATGCCGGTCAGAATGTCTATGAAAATACTGGTGCGAGTGGCTGTTGAGTCTCGGCGAGAATGTTTTGCACTTACATTTCTAACAAAAATACATTTCGGTAAGATTTTCAAGTACTTCGTGTGGAGAAACAAGTTTGGAAAAAACCAATCATATTCAAGATTATCATGATATCAATTTGTTTGATTTTTTTTCAAACAATTTTATTTCGTGACGAAGGCCTTAAGTTGTAACTGGAACTCAATTTTGGTTGGGATGGAATGAGCATACATCTTGGATACTACAACCAGTATATTACCATATGAAGTGCTCCTTCTTAGTTGGCTGGTTATTTATTCGCACTTTCGGCTTTGGGTATACTGCAGCTGTGAGAAGAAATTGTAATGCCGGTGAATGCCTAAAAAAATGTAATGCCAGTGAGTGCCTAACAAAGCCGGTGAATGACCAAAAAAATGCCGGTACTTCGGACACAAAATTCTGGTTTGGTAACTCTTCAGCACTTACCGTCACTATTTGAACCAGAATGCCTGCCAAAGTAACTATAAATGCCTACAATAGGCACGGCATTCAGCCAGTCACTTCAATAGGCATATCAAACGGCTTTCATTGGCATTTATCAAGGCACCCAATCTGCTAGGACCAAGCCATGCGCCACCGACCGGAACAAGTGATAGTCTGCAGAAGCCAGATCTGGCGAATACGGTGCGGTAACAGATCCCATTTCAGGGTTTTTATGGTGTCCTGGACGATGGAACTGCGCTGGCACGGAGCGTTGTGCTGCAATATCACACGTTCGTGCCTCGTGTCCCATTCTGGCCGTTTTTCGAGCAATGCGTGGTTCAAATTGATTAGTTGTTGTCGGTAGCGATGCCCATTGACACTTTCGCCCGGTTTCAGCAGCTCATAGTACACAATTCCTTTCTGGTCCCACCAAACGCAGAGCATTGTCTTTTTTCCGAAGCGATTTGGCCGTGCCGTCGATGTTGACGCTTCGCCAAGTGAAAGCCACGATTCTCTGCGTTTGGGATTCTCGAAATATATCCATTTTTCATCGCCAGTAACAATTCGATGCAGGAGACTCTTTCTGTTCTGCCGCAAAAGCAAAATTTCGGAAGTGGCTCTTCGATTTTCCATTTGTCTCTCAGTCAACCCATGCGGCACCCACTTTCCTTCCTTATGAATTTTTCCCATGGCGTGCAAACGTTTCGAAATTCATTGCCGAGTCACATTTAATGCCTCGGCAAGTTGATCTTCTGTTCGAGTGTCATCTTCATCCAATAACGCTTGCAGATCGGCGTCCGCAAATGTTTGCGGGCTTCCCGAGCGCTCCTTGTATCCAGTCTCAAAATCGCCACTTCTAAACCGCTTGAACCAATCTTCACACGTTGTTTTTCATGGTATATGGTCGCCGTAGGCCTCCTCGAGTAACCGACGTGCTTCAGCTGCTGTTTTCTGTGGTTGAAGCAGAAAAGCAATGCCTCCCGCAAATGCTGCTTATTTGGCACAAACTTTGACATTTTCGAGGTTAGAAAAAAGGTCGTTGTGCTGCGATATTTGTTTATATTACGACTGGGTATTCTTAACAGATGTCCAAGCTATAAAGACACCCAATTTCAGACCTGTATGCCGACTACATGTGTCGCTAGCGCCATCCATGTGTGAAACCCGGGAACTTTGTTGCGCACCTAGTAGTAGACAAAAAAATCACAGAGAGGTTCAAATAAAAATACACCGTTGCTATTTTCATTTTTACATATTAAAGTTCTTCAAAATCTTTTTTTTACAATTGATCATCACTATTGGCACAATATAAATAGGCTTGATATTATGACGTAGAACTTAACGAAACTATATATATATATATATATATATATATATATATATATATATATATATATATATATATATATATATATATATATATATATATATATATATATATATATGACACTTACAATTTTATTTAAAAATATTACATCGTACACGTGTACCACATACTCTGCGTGTCTGTGCGCATGTATATTCGCGTCCCTTTAGCTGAAGCCGTAACTAAAAAATATTTACAGTAATGCAGGCGTCAATCGTAAAAAATCGTTCGCGCGATTTTATTTTTTGCCCAACTTTGAGACTTGATATGTTCCTTTTTTTCCACACCCTCTTTTCAAGCCCCTCATACTTTAACTCCTTCACATCCTACACGAGGTTTCATTTACAGAACTGTACCAGCAGTTTTACAGTCCAGCTGCCTGGGCTTATTTGGGTTTAGCTGTGTGCACGATCGAGGTAGTCTCTCAGTTCGCACAGTTTCGGGACGCAACGTATGGATGCAAATCCGGGCAAAGTTTCGGCCCCGCGATACGACGAGCATACATTTTTTTCCCGCCGGCAAACATTAAAAATCGCGCGTACGAAAAATTACTCTGTCGTAAATGACTCTTCGTGATCTGACGAGTCGACGACTCAAACGAAGTGGTCGTTCACTCTCGCATTCGTCAAACTCAAAAATCCTTCCGCAGAAGACCCTATGGAATTATTTCTGTACACACTCGAATCTATAAATAAATGGGGGGGGGGGGGGGAAGTATCGCCAGATTGCAAAAAATCTCGTACGACCACGTGACACGTGGTGTACGCGAATCTTCGTGTGCAATTGAACGCTCGTAGAGTGGCAAAATGGAACAGAAAAGGATTTTCTTGTAAATGGACACAAAGAAGGCGAAAAAGGTGAATTTTCGCAAGAAGAAAATTCGAAAAAGAGAGAAATTGATCAAACGAACTGGTGGATGGAAAAATGGGAAAATATTTTCTGTGTTCAACTGTGCTTGTTCGCACAGCGTTTTTTTATTGCAAAAAAAATATATAACGAATTTTAAATTTCAAAAAAAAATATCGACTTTTTTGTTGCAAAATAAATAAGTATATCGATTTTTTATTGCAAAAAAAAATATAAAACGTATATTTTATTGCAAAAATAAATATATAAAGCATTTTTTTTATTGCAAAAAAGTTTAATTCGAATTTTTTATTGCAAAAAAATATGTATACCCTTTTTACTTGAAAAACCTTTTTCGTTTTCAAATTCGTGATTCATTTTCCAAAATTTCGTGAATTATTTTTAAAAAAAAGGACCTGAGGCGAGTAGTAATGGAAATAAATCGCTGCGGTAGGTTTTTTTTTCCACAATGTAGAAATATCTCGACGGACTTGTATAGAAAATCCAGCCAACCCCACCCAAGCCAGCCAGCCCCATCTCACCGGGGGGAAAAGAATGATGCGCCAATTACCGTGATTCTTGCCACATATTTTTATCCCCTTTTTTCCCCTATGATACGAGGCGAACATTTTTGCGTCGGCTTTGTAAAAAAAATTGTGACAGATATGTAGTAGATTTTTATCCTCGTCAGAGACGATGTTAATCCTCCATATTGGGTGCGTATAAATTCGTCGGGAATTTTTTTTTTCGAATAGCACAAATATTGCCGTACATTCGTTGCATATAAATTTTTAACCGGATCTTTTTTTTTCGAGCCGTATAATTCTGCTTTATAATTATTACGTATAAATTTTGTCCGCGATTTTTTTTATCGAAAAGTATAAACATTGCTTTATATTCGTTGCGGATAAATTCGTTCCAGCGAGTTTTCTTTTTCAAAAAGTACAAATGTTGCCCTGCATTCGTTGCTTATAAATTTTTCGCGGTGAGTCTTGTTTTTTTTTTTCGGTACAATTATTGCTCTATATTCGATGTGTGTAAATTCGTCCCGGGGAGTTTTTTTTAAGTATAAATATTTCTTTTCATTCGTCACGTATAAATTCTTCCCTGGGATTTTTTTCGAAAAATTGACCCTTTTTTTCTTATCAAATCCAAGCCCTCGACGCGCTAATACTTAAAACTAGCCCTATAAAAAAAAACATTTTCACGTGTTCGATCGGAGAACTCGTCGTCGCGAATGCCGATTCGATTGGCTCGAAAAAGAGGCCCGAAAAAAATTGTGCGCTCGGCGTATTAATGGTATTTTTCCGTGCATCAACGATTATTGTACAACTTTAGGCATTAGTGCGCGCAACTATCAAGACACTTTTCTCCAAGTTTTATTTTTTTTCTTCGCTACGTCACTTGGCACTCGGTACATTTTTCGTGCAGCACGAGTAATCGAAAAATTGTACACTAGCTGCGTCGAAATTTTCCTTTTTTTTTATACTCCTTTTTTTATTTTTCTTCTTTCGCGATTTTTTTTCTTTCGAACCATGGAAAATCGAACTTTTTCGTGCAAAAAAAATCAAGCTCGTTCGCACGTACAATGGCTCGCTCGCTGAAAAAGTTAACTAAAGAGCAGGCGAATAAAACTGGACTTGTCCACATTACTTCAATTAAAAAAAAAGTTTGTGCACCTTGTTCAAGCACCTGTTTATTAACTCCCGAAATATTTTGACTCAAAACCGGCTCAAATATTTTGACTCAAAATCGACCCAAAACCGAAAAAAAGCAGTTTTTAATAAATTTGGACATTTTTAGAGCCGGTTTTTCCTTGAGAAAGCAGTTTTTAACAAATTTTGAAGTTTTCAGAGCCAGTTTTGAGTCAAAATATTTCGGCAGCTCTTAAAGCTGTGCTTAAACAAGATGATTTTTTTTTTTCATTGTCCTTGAGTGGACAAGCCCGATTTTCTTTGCTTGCTCCTTAAATCGTGTACGTACAAAATATTTACGATTTTTGGCAAGCTCGATATTTGGGATTGTCCCTTGTTTTTTTTGTATCTCTTTCACCCCCATGCCCCTAACCCTCTTGCCATTACGGCGCCTCCTCGCCCACCGGGACAATGGGAAAACACATAGTGCCGAATAATCTCTCGTTTCCGGCCCATTACGACCAATTGCAGGAATGTCCCATTTTCACACTAAGCACGTCACGAATGTGCACAAGCCCCGATATAGGTCACGTTTGGAACTCAATTTCCGTTGAAATTTCAAGCGTTTTTCACGAGTAGCCGAAACTTCGGACAATAGCAATGCAAAGTATTTTTTTCTTTTTTTCATCCGACAATAGTGTAGGCGAAGCGATTTTTTTTTGTAAATCAAAATCCCGAATCCCTTAGTAATCATTTGAGAGTCACTTTGCGATTTCTCTTTTTAACAATGAAATTAATAGAAATTCGGGAATTCAATTGTGATTCACTTAAATGTTAGGATCCTTTGGTCAAGACCGTTCGGAATATTGAGAAAAAAAGCTCGAAAAGATCCTTCAATGCTTGGCGGAGGAAGCGAACGATAAATTGCACTATATGAGAATATTTCGGGAACCTTTTTTGAAATATATTTTTATGAAGCTAGTCTATAAGCGACTACAATTTCATTAAAAATTCGGAAATATGTGTCATATGTATGTATGTATGTATATATATATATATATATATATATATATATATATATATATATATATATATATATATATATATATATATATATATATATATTAGAGTGGCCCTAATACGAGCTTATTTTTTTTCCTTTTTCTCACAATCCAATTATTTTCTTGAAAGAGAAAAAAATTGTCACGAAATCGGCGAGCGGTCAAAAAATATTGAGAGGTCGCTCAAGCCTCCCAAAAATTAAAATTTTCATTAAAAATCCATTTTTTCTTTTGGTTTACTTCTCACCCATGAATTTCACGCTTTATCATTTTTAAATTAACCTCGCGAAAGCTCCAGCCAGTCAATGAATATTTAGTGGTCGCTCAAGAGCTTCGGAATTTCGAATTCTCGGCAATTTTTTTTTATTCATCTCACTCATGAATTTGAGGCTTTGTGAAATAATCAAAACAATTAATCGTTTTTCTTTATAAACAGATTTTTCAAAGTTACTTCACACTACTAACCGAAGAATTTGTTCTCATAAAGTAATTCTTTTGGCCTCTTACAATATTTGTTCTCATAACATAATTCTCTAAAGCTCTTGTTCGTAAACAAAATTATAGGTCTCCTGTGTTGTCGGGTTAGAACTGTGAGGCAAATAAAAAAATCTGTTTTTTAAGAAAAAAAGGATAAATTGTTTTGAAAATTTTGCAAAATGTTCCATTTATGAGTGAGAAGAGAACAAAATCGGGACAATTGGAAATTTCGAAGCTCTTGAGCGACCACTAAATATTCATCAGTCGGCTAGAGCTTTTGCGAGCTTAATTTAAAAATTATGAAGCGTAAAATTCATAGGTGAGAAGTGAACGAGAAAAAAATAGTTTTTCTTTTAAAAGAAAACTTGCATGTTTGGGAGGCTTGAACGACCGCTAAATATTTTTTGACCGCTCGCAGAATCCGCGACAATTTTTTTGAAGATATTTGGATGGTGAGAATAACGAAAAAATGTAGAGCTCAAAGTTGGGCCACCCTAATATATATATATATATATATATATATATATATATATATATATATATATATATATATATATATATATATATATATATATATATATATATATATATATATATATATATATATATATATATATATATATATATTACTCCATAGAAAAATATATTTATATTTATATGGAGAATTTTCGAAAATGTTCGATCTCGAGGATAATCCGTAAAACGGCCAAATGCGCTAATTAACAACTTTACATAAATATAACGGGTTTAAAATTCATTTTCAAAAAAAAATATAGCGTATTTGTCTTATGAGTAGTATTAGCCAGAAAAAAATGAGTACTCAGGAAAAAATCCAAATTCCATTTCGAGTGCAACAGAATGAAGATAATTAAATTCCGAATGCGAAACACTCCTGAAATACTTTTTTCTGTGCATCCCGTCATCGAGGAAAATAAATTTCAAAAATGCATTTTAAAGGTTCAAACGAAATGTAATTCCGTTGAAAGAAATTTTTTAGGCAGGGCTTTGTATTAGGAATTTACATTTTCATTGTGCCGAATTCAAAATGGTATGTCGATTTTTTTCCCCGAATGCTACATTTTTTCTGGCAAATACTGCTCATCACAAAAATACGATATATTTTTTTACAAAAAGGACTTTAAAGAGCTGTAGATATATTTTACTCGGTCGCAAAATCTCCGCATCCTTGAAAAACACATGGCTACCATATGATTGTCACCCTGCATTAAGGGTGAGGCGACAACCATGAGCAGTAGAAATATTTTCTGACCTATCAGACTTGGGAGAAAACTTTTCCTCGAAAAGTTGAATAGTTCGAAGGGGGTCATCGAATGGTCGCTACGAGGTTCATCCACGTGGAGACGTTTCGAAGATTTCAAGGTCACCTCCATTTTTTAAATCGAACCTCTGATTTGTTTCAGAATTTGATCAAGGAATTGAAAAAGAGTTCACTCACCAAATTTCAAAATCATCGATCATGATTTAGTATAAAAAACTGATAAAAATGCAATTTCGATGTTTCTAGTAATTCCGTAGTGACAGAAGGAAGTTCTCTCGTAGTACTTTTCATTGAAGAGATAATGGATTATTATGGAAATCACAAACTTCTCACTGCTATCCAAAGCAAGTTGATAAGATTCTTAGTTGCAAACAATGTAAACGAAGCCTGGACTTACCTGGATTTTGCTTATTGTTAGTATTAAGGGGGGATTGTCTTTTTTTTCGCAAAATTTACCGCTTTTTGGGATTTTTTTTGTGAAGAAAGTATACAACGGAAAACTTGTGAAACTTGGCATATAGTTTTATTGATCTGTTTACTACATACAAAAAATTTTTTAAACAATTTCATCAAAAAATCCCCCCTTAAACGCGTTTTTCTCGAAACAGCTTTTTCACAACTGGTGTGCACGATTTCTCAAAAACTATTCAACCGATTGCCTTCAAATTTGGACAGAATGCTCAGCTGACATCCTTTTATCGTTTGATGAAGCAAAAACGCAATACGTTTAATAGTTTTTTATTTATAACAAAAAAACGATCAATTTTTTTCGAACAATCGATACTTCAAGTTCAAAACGTCACCAAATCGTCAATTTTTTTTCCCCTTCATCGAACGATAGCTATATGTGTCTAAAGTAAAATGCTGTTTGGGTTTTTGTTGCAGGATGAACGTGAAGGCTGTGATCGCGCACACCATCAAAAAAGGACCATCACGCGTCGAGGGGGGTGGGAGGCGGATTTTTTGATGAAATTGTTTAAAAAATTTTTTGTATGTAGTAAACAGATCAATAAAACTATATGCCAAGTTTCACAAGTTTTCCGTTGTATACTTTCTTCACAAAAAAATTCCCAAAAAGCGGTAAATTTTGCGAAAAAAAAAGATAATCCCCCCTTAAACTTTTGAAACCTCAATTAAAGCCTGTTCGTCAATACAGACTGACGTGCTTAAGGTAGTACGAGCGCGCAATCTTGATTTCTATAGATTTTGTTCAAATTTTGACCAGACATTGTTCATACCATTATGCATGTTTGAGTGAAATTTGAGAACAGTCGACTATTTAGATTGGGAGATAATGGGTTTTAAAATTGCAACTTTGAACACTGCAGGGTCTGTATTGTAAAAAATATTTGTCCTCTATAATAAGAAGACATATGGCAACACGGCATCGTTTCACGTATCCAATGACGTGAGTTTGCGCGGCATATTTAAAATAATACTGCAACACAAATTTTTATTTGGAAGTAATTTTTAATCGAACAAAGTTTTTAATTAGTTATGAATGAACCAACACTTTCATTTGTTAATGAAGATAACATAAACAATATAAGATATTAATTTTTATAATGCTAATATTTTTTATGACAAAATTTTTAACTTTAGGAACGCGATAATTATTTTTTTCTCGAAATATTGAACAATGCATGTTCAATGAAATATTGAACATGCATAATGATATGAACAATGACTGGTTAAAAGTTGAACAAAATCTATAGAAATCAAGATTGCCCGCTCGTACTACCTTAAGGGATAATACCACTCTAGGATTTTGGAAAAATCGTTTTTTTTTGCTAAAAAATACTTTGGGGTCATCAAAACTATATGCAATTGGTCCTGTAGCGAATTTTTTTTTTTTTAAGGTTCAATTGTCGATTTTGCCGCAGCGCCTCGTACCACTTTAATTCTCGAAACAACTTTTTTCAAACTGGGAGGACGGATTACTCGAGCGCCTTTGCATGGATCGGTTTGAAATTTTTATAGTAGCTTCACAATTACATTCTCTATGGGAGTACGCAGCCGTTTTTTGATTAAATGTAAACTTTTTTTCAATAAACTGTTCACTGCTTATTTTTTGGACAAAAAATCGATTTATTTCGTTTAAAGTGCCCCATTTTTTTTCAAAATTTGATTAAAAAAATCCCTAAGTGGTCCCATAGCTAATGATATATAGATTATAATTTATTTTGCTTTTTGTTCCAGTTCTTATACTTTACGAGAAAACCGTCCACCCATGAAGCTATTTGCGAAAAACACGTTTATCAAGATGGGCTCTGTCACCACTATTTTGTATGAAAATAATATTTTTTTTTGTTTCAATTTTTTGTTTTGTATGTATTAAATAAACCCTCTCAAAAGAAATCCTATTTCTTTTTTCATACTCCAGAAAAAAATTGGCAAGGTTAGGCCTTATTTTCTGTCGCTAGAGTGGTGTTATCCCTTGATAAGACAATCCAATGACTGCAAATCAGACGCAAGCGTGCATTGGAAGTGGTGGCCATCGCTTTGAGCACCGTTCATAGGATCAAGTGTTTGCAGTAAAAATTAATTCAGACGCCAAATTTAAAGATGATCGATTGAGATTTGGCGAACATTGAAAAAAGAAATTTCAATGTTTTTTAGCCTAAAATCGATCGCAACTAGAAATCTCATCAACTTGTTTTCGAAAGTATAGAAAACTATTAAACACGTGTTTTTGCTTATCGGCGGAAAAACGATCTTGAGGGGGGAAACCACCCCTCAAAGAAAGGCGTGTCGAGGGGTGGTTTTGCAGTTTCACCCGCAAGCAGTCCACAGATCTGAATGAAACAAAAACCAAAATTCTTCCGATGTAAAGCGACGAAAAATATACTATAGAAGTATTTTTGAAAAACTAAATTAAGGGGTCTTCTCACTTTAGACGCTTGAAAAAAAAAAACTATTTTCATGAATTTTTTAATAGGTTTACATTATAGATATCGATATAAAAGTTGTTACACTTCATAATTAAACTTTCGAAATACATTTGTAAAAAATGATTTATTTAAGTCACTATTTATAGTAGAAAATGTAGTTAAAAAAACGTCCTAAAAAAATTGTTAGTCCGCGCGGTTTTTTATATGCGCAAAAATCACAAAATGGCGGACATTTTTCGGAAAAACAAAAAAAAACATTTTCACCGTTTTTGGCAACAAAAAAAAAGTAAATATTAAAAAAATCAGTATGTTAATGTCTATAACGTATATCATACGATTTTTGATGTATGCAAAAATAACAAAATGACCGACGTTTTTTCGAAAAAACCAAAAAAAACGGTTTTTTAACCGTTTTCGACAAGAAACAATAGTAAATATCCAAATTTAAAAAAATCCTTTATATGCGCTATAGCTATAGATGTAAAGAATATGTGGTTAAAATTTCATAAGGATCTGTTCAGTGGTTTCGAAGATTTTATCAACAAGCCGTCGAAAAACGTTGTTTCGAGGAAAACGCGTTTAAAGTTTGTTTAGGTTATATAAACACATGAAATTTTTTTTTTTACGTATTTCGAAAGTGTATTTATTAAGTGTAACAACTTTTATATCAATACCTATAATATAAACCTATCAAAAAAAATCATGAAAATAGCATTTTTACCCCTTAAGGGGTGACACGCCTTTGGTTCAGGGGTGGTTTCCCCCCATGAAAATGTTTTCCGCCGCTGAAAAAAAATACGCGTCTAATAGTTTTCAATGCTTTATCACATGTATGAGTTTCAAAGGCGGACAAAATCGAAGGCGGACACTCAAGTGATGTTCCTTGTGAGCAAAGTCCAGGCCTCCGTTTACACTGGTCGCAACTAAAAATCTTATCAACTTGTCTCAAAAAGAAGTAATAAGTTTGCGATTTCCATCATAATGTGTGTTCTCTTCGTTGAGAAGCAAGACAATACCAATCGATGCGAATAACATTGCAAGTGGTGGTCATCGCTTTGAGCATGTTTTATAGGAGTAAGTGTTTGCATCGTTTTCTCCCTCATTCTCAACGTTAAAAAAACGTTGAAATTTATTTTTTACGCATTTTTCATGCTGGACCTTGACTGATCATCTCGAAATTTGGTGTGAGAATTTATTTTTAATTCCTTGATAAAACATGAAGAAAACAAAAGTAGTGGTCCCATTAGTAAAAATAGAGGTGATCTCCGAAGCGCCTTCCGTAATTCTTTAGATAATTGACTTGTCCGAAAAACGACCCCAAAATTACTTTTCCGCTATTTGCTCATTTATCAGGTTATAAATGATGATATTCAGTCAAGGGAAGCTGAAATTCACCGTCCCAAAAAAAGTTATAACGTTTTGAAGCTCGCGAAAACACGTGACAAAGTTAGGCATTTTTGAACATTTCGACGCCTACATTGGGTTTGTTTGGATTTATGAAAGAAATAGCAAAACAAAATGTTAGGTTGCCTTTTCGGAAAAGTCACTTATCTAAAGAGTTACCTTCACCTGGATGAGCCTCGCAGCCACCACTCGGACCCCCTTCGAACTATGCAACTTTCGTGAGAAAAGTTTTCTCCCAAGTCCGATAGGGGAGAAAATGTTCCCACTGCCCATAGTTCCTGCCTCAGCCGGTTTACTTATATGGAGAATTTTTACCACATTCGACTTCGATTACCATCCTCAAAAGTGCCAGACGTGCCGATCTGCGGACTTTGCCAAAATCCTCCAACATCACTTTTCCCCATATACATACATATTTCCTATTCACCCTTGCAATACACGGCCGAGACAATTTCACTTTTGCTTGGCGCATTTGTACAATAACATTTGGCGTTTCGCGTCGTAATGCATTCATTCGGTTGTAAAAGCTATTTCAACGTTTTGACAACGACGTGTAAGTGTGTGTGTGTGTGTGTGTGTGTGTGTGTGTGTGTGTGTGTGTGTGTGTGTGTGTGTGTAAGAGTGTGTGTGTGTGTGTAAGAGTGTGTGTGTGTGTGTGTGTGTGTGCGCCCGCGTGTGCGTAAGAAAGAGTGTGGGTGTAAGAATGTGTGTGTGTGTGTAAGAGTGTGTGTGTGTGTATGTAAGAGAGCGTCTGTGTGTTTGTACGTGCGTGTGAAACAGCAAGAATTCTCGTTCCCCATCTACACAGGCACAATTATGGCACTTGGCACAAAGTTCGCCGTCCGCGCTACAACTCATCCGCGTCCTGAATAATTCAACGTTATTTCACCGAGGGGACCAAAACTTGGATAAACTTGGGTATACCCGCACGGAGCCCCATTACGTGTAACGTTGTTTCGGACGCAACGACCATGGACTCGTTTTCGACACGAAACCAAGAAGAAAACAACCGGAGAACAAAAAAGTAAACGAAGATTCTCAATCGCATTCCATATTTGGCGAGCAGAGCCCACTTCCGGTCGACGTAATTTCGCGACTCCGACGATCATTGGGATCAAAGAGCGCTACAATTATTTTCGTGTAAATTTTTCACGAGACGTGACTGAAAAGAAGAAAAAAAGTGTGACACGATATCGTTATTTCGTCTTAGAAATAACGATACGACGGACTGATGAATTATTCGATTTTCTTTTGTTTTTTGTTCGTCTCTTTCATCCCACCGTCGAAAAATTGTCCTTCTCGGACAATTTACGTAAAAATTCGCTTTCCGTCACTGTACGAGAGTCAACGATGAAGAAAAAATGATTAAAAAAGAAAGATTTTCACATCGTTCGGCACGATGGGCGAGTGCGCTTCTCTCCTTTTTCCGCCGCGGCGCAGCGTGACGTTCCTCGAGGAGCCTCGTTGCAAGGAAAAATAGAAAGTAACTAGAGCACGTCGATGAAGATTTATCGCGTACGCTCGTCCCCTCGTCTCAGAGCTTCGCCTTGTCCTGTACCACCTCCGCTGAACAGTTTCTAGTAATTGAAAGAGACACAGGATTACAAAATCGAGATATTTTCGTCACGCTTTGCTCGATTTTAACTTTCTCTGTTACACCACAACGATCGAAGGATTCGTCTTTCTTGAGTTAGGCTGACTTTATCCCAAAATTCACCATCGAAAAACAAGTCCCTAGTACTCCCTTGGTTCACTAGTTACGTTGCCAGTAATATAGAGGTGTTCCCAAAAAGTAACTAGAAAAAATCACTAGTGAATGAGGAAAGATAGTGAATATATAATAATAATATTGAGAGTACAAATAAGTCTCCGCCGTTTGACAATAGATGGCCCCACCCGGAGGTTATGGTCAGTCCCCTGACACTGGCCTACTATTCCTATACGATAAACGAAAACGCGTTTAGTCCCGACTTTTTAGTTCTTAAAATCGCCACTGCATAGCGTTGGCTGTTGTGTGACAGCATTCGGCTCTAAATACTCCGATCAGCTGAACGATTCGATACTTTCGTGGCTTTCGCCTGTTATCGGTATCGCGACGTTATTTATTGTGTTCGAATGGAAAATCATTTAAAATATATCAATAGACTTTTATTCGTGTAAAATATTCGAAACACCGGCGCAACATACATATATATGCATGCTTGTCACACGACTACTAGCGCCAAAGTGCGGCAAGGACATTTTGCGAACAACATTTATCTACCAGTGTCAGGGGGCTGGTTATGGTTGAAATTGTCAGATGTAAAACGTCATATCGTGAGGTTGGACATCTCGGAAGACCATAACCTTGAAATATTAGCGATTTTGTATCAGCATCGCATAATTTTTTTCGTGCAAAAATGTGGAGTTTTGAGCCGAATAAGCGTCATTTGCGGGAACTTTTGCGTTTGGCATGAATCTCCCTCCAATAATGCTTACGAAGCCGCGTCTTCGTTTCGGCCTTCCGCTACGTTCTTTGTCTTCGACGTCAGACTCACCGTTCTTAAACTTTTGAAACCACTCACGACAACTTCTCTCACTTAAGGGATTATATACAGTTGAAACTTTCGAAAAATCGATTTTTTTTTCGTAATGTACATATATTTAAGTGCACACGGAAAATTTCTTGTCAATCCGGCGAATATTCTCGAAGTTACACGCACATTTGTAATGACGTGTCAGAGCGTTCGAAAGTGATTCTGAAACTTTAAACGCGTTTTTCTCAAAACTCTGTTTTTAAAGTTGGTGAGCAAGATTTCTCGAAAGCGGCTGAACCGATCAGTCTCAAATTTTAACACAATCTCTTCGAGCATATTTTGTGGTAATTAATCGAAGGTTTTTTCTCACCGATAAATATTTTCCATTTTATAAACAATTTAAGGCCTAAATTTTTGTCAAAAACTATTATTTTGCTTATTCCTTCGATCAATTACAAGATAATCCATTATATTAACAAAATATTTTTGGTTTTTTCATTTTAGATCATCCAGTCGAGAGATATCGCGCTCACCGCAAGACGCCTCTTTTTAGGGGTGCTCCTGGACATCAGCTATAGCAGCTTTCAAAATAATTACTTTTACAAATAAAAAATGTTAAAATACAGTTGAAAGTTACCATAATATGTGTACAAAAATTGTTACGTTAATGGATTTAAAGGTCTTCCCAAGAAAAATTCTTGAAAAATCGACCTTTTTGGGCCTCCTGACCTTAAAGCAGCCTCACCATATGCTTCTACAAGCAATCGATGCTTGCAGCTGAACTGCAAGATTTCTTCAAATTAAAGAAGTAAAGAAGAGTTATAAAGTTCCCGCAAATGACGCTTATTCGGCTCAAAACTCGACATTTTTGGACGAAAAAAATTATGCGATGCTGATACAAAATCGCTAATATTTCAAGGTTATGGTCTTGCCAGATGTCCAACCTCACGATATGACGTTTTACACCTGACAATTTCAACCATAACCTCCTGGTGGGGCCATCTTTTGTCAAACGGCGGAGACTTATTTGTACTCCCAACAATTAAAAAATAACAAATAAATTATTAATAATAATTTTAAAAAATGTTATATATGTCTTTTTATATTTCATTATTATTATTGTGATTATTATATATTATTATCTTTCCCCATTTACTAGGGAGTATTTTCAAGTGACTTTTTTTAAGTGGTGGCAGGGAAACTAGAAAATAACTATAAAGAATCCCTAGTAAATAAATAAGGATAATAATGAATATATAATAATAATAATATAATGATAAATAATCAATATCCATAATCAATAAATACCAATAATAAATAGGTAATCATTAGTAATAGAAAAATCATACTTTATATTTTCGTTACTTTTTTATTACTTTATTATTATTATTGTATATCGATTATTATCTTTTCTCATTTACCAGAAAGTTTTCCAATTTACTTTTCAATACTGGTGGAAAAGTAACTAGAAAAAAACCTTAGTAGATAAGGCAGAATGATAATGAATATAGAATAATAATAAATAAATAAATAATATTTATGATTGTTATTATTCTTATTATTCATTTATTATTATTGTATATTCATTATTATCTTTTCTCATATACTAGGGAGTTTTTTCAGCGACTTTTTGGAGACTGGTGGAAGCGTAACTTCGTACCAACGTTTTTGCACGATCAAGTTTGGGAACCATTCTCGCCTGTCCTTCCCCTCAACTCGAAGAAACAAGCATTCTTCCATTATTTTTTTCAAAGTTTATTTGATCGTTTTGTCGTGTACTTTGTAGAAAAATAGTGGATTTTTTTTCTTCCATCTTTTTGCCTCTCGAAGTGAGGAGAGTTTGTTTGGGTTTGTTTGTGTGAAACTCTTGGCTTCTTCGCACCTCGAAGACTCGAGCGAATCGTCGAAGCGTGCGACACGAGGAAATACGAGAGACGAGAAAAACGAAGAGAAAAAAACTTTGGCGAAGCTTTTGCAAATGAGTTTTTAATTGGCCAAGAAGGCAAAACAGGCAAATCCACAAAGGGCCGGGAGCCGAAAGGCGTTTGGAATCGAATGGGGACAAAATATTGCGATCACAATCTACAGAGTTGCCGGATCTTTCGAATAGATAGAATATTTTTGCATAAATAAAATCTCCAATTTACAATAAATAAATACGCGGAAAAGCGACAGCACAAATAATATTTAAAAAAAAAACATTAAGTGGCGCTCCATTTTAGATTTTTTTCATTGTTTTTTTCGCCTGCCTCGTCTTCCCTCAATATGGTATTTTACTCCATGTAAGAAAAAGACTAAGAATGTATAAATAAGGTAGTTTTCGCAATAAGCAATCGAATAATGTTGGTTTTGATTTATAAAAACACAAAATAAATTTTATAATGCATTTGAAAAAAAAACTTTTTCTATCCGTTCAACGAACATGCGAAACGGTCGTCGCCATAATGGATTCCGACGTGACGTCATTGACATAGTAAACAAAGAAAGCCGTAGACGTATTACTCTCTAACCTGTGAAAGAAAGCGTCAACTATATATTCTCGTTTGTCATTGTCAATTGCAAATTCTCAAATAGTCATCTGTACTTTAAAAAAGAACAGATGAGTTTTTTTCGGACTATGACTTTGGATCTCGCAAGTTTGAACCAAGTCTTCCTCATATTCATATCAATTGGCATTTTAATCCACAACGTTCCCGACGTTTTTACACTAGTATTCTTACATTTAGGAACAGCACACCAATGATAGGGATTGTAACTCACTTTTAACCAAAAAAATGTACGCATTCACAATTGGCGCAGCGTCGATGTTTACTATGCAAGTGACGTCACGAACCGAAGCAGCATGGCGGCCAGCGTTTTCGCGCGGAAATTTGAAATGTAAAATTTAGGGGTATACCAGTGTGACACTTTATAAATCGATTTTTTGTTGCCTTTTTCGACAGTTTATACTTTCAAGAAGGTCCTGTAAAAATGTCAAGGCCGTATGTCTAATCATTTTGTCTTGCAAAAATCGATAGTCAAGGGAAGGGTTTGCACTTTTGAAAAATCGATTTTTTTTTGTCTCTTCTTATAGTTAAACATTTCAAGAATATAATCCCAAAATTTCAAGTGAATCAGAGCAAAACCCTCGAAGTTATTGACTATTTAGTCCCGCTTCTCTAACACTGTAGCTCCGACTTCTCTAAACTGCATACGCATTTTATAAGCAAGAAAACAGACTTTTTTCATAACTACGCCATTTTGTTAGATTTTGATATTGTTCGAAAATCCTACGTCATTGTACAGGAAATACCTTCCAGTTTAACGACATTCTTTCCTTTTTCGGTTTCAGCTTCTCAATCGGCCGGAATCATGTCAGCAGTGGAGGAACTTTTTTTTTGCGCCTCCGAAGGCAGCACATAAGTCGCTAGCACCTCAAGATTTTTCTATGAAAAAATTATGTAATATACGTCAAATATATTTTTAATTTTCCGAAACATTTAATTGAGTACTTTTCTTCCAAAAAATTCGCGAAAATCACCAAAATTTTCAGCGTTCACACTGGTATAGCCCCTTAAATGCATTTTTACGGCACTTGTCGATTTCATAAGCTAGAAATAAAAATTCCAGTAGCTGATCACCACCAGGATCAAATTGCGACACCTTAAAAAAAAGGGTGTAATCCTCTATTAGTCGAAGTAGGCGAATGAAACGTCGGGCGGCTGGTTACTGCACAGGGTATTAGTAATGGCGTATGGTGAAAAACAAAAACAAAAAATGAATACACAGATGCGATTTATACAAAAGCGTGTTTTCTTTCCTGACGTTCTTTCAATAATTTTTGATAATAATATTAATAATAATAATAATAATAATAATAATAATAGATAGCTATAAAGTAATATTGAAATATTTTACAGGCGTGAAACAATGCTTTCTCTCTCAATGCGTAACGAACATCGATGCGTCGAGAAAATGAGGATGTACAACGACAGTAACGTTAAAAATTTGAGACCATACAGAGGCGACGATGAACCGGCATACGCCAACAGTCTTAAAGGGATTAATACACGAATGGCAATAACCGAAGGATCGAGAACACGAAAGCGGACCGCGTTGAAACGACTTTTCCCAATTTTCTTCCCTTCCATCGCTCTCTCCTGGCACACACGCGAACAAATATAATATATTTATAATAAATTGGTCGGTGACGCGATCGAATAGTGCCCGGACATTTATAATTACAAGTTGGTACGCGCACCGTTCCACCTCGCGTCACCGTCCCTGTATACAATGGAACGCAATTCAGGCACGATTCGGTATCAAAGACGGATCATCACACGCGGCTTGTCGTTGTTTCGCGAAATAAAAGCAAGAGAAGACAGAGAGAGAGAGAGAGAGAGAGAGAGAGAGAGAGAGAGAGAGAGAGAGAGATACAGAGACGAGAAATTATATTGACAATTGTACAAGAAAGAGAGGGGACGGCACAGTGCCGCCCCCCTCACCACCCGTCGCGAAACTCCGCCGTCCTTTTACGCGAAGAGACGCAATCGGGCGCTCGATCGTAACACTATCAAATGTCAGTCAAGCCACTCGAAACAACGACCAAATTATTTGCAAGAAAAACAAGCACTCGCGACACGATTCGTGCAACGCCAAGGATGTATCCTTTGATTTTTTTTTCTTTCATCAGGAAAGACGAAAGGGCGAGGAAAAATGAAAAGCGAGAAGACATGGAATTGAAAAAAGGAGAGGGGGAAGGGGGAGAGAGGGAGGGAGACAGAACGAAGGTAAAAGGATGGAACGAGCTTACGTTAAGAAATTATGCGTACCATAACTTTTTGGTAGGGTAAATCGCGTGATCCTCAAAAAGTAACTCCCTAGTTAAGTTTACGGTTTACTAGTGTAATAGTGTTATTTATAGATATGTGTGTGTGTCTGTGTATATATATATATATATATATATATATATATATAACAATAATTTCAGACTGCATATATCATATATCATACGGAATACAATATATACAGGGTGTCCCTCTTATCTCTGCCACCCGAAATGACTCGGTAGATATCGACGTCACAAAAAAATGTTCCAGACACAAGTTGTACGGTGTGAAGGGTTCAAATGCGGCCAATTTTTTATTTTATTTAGGTGGAGCCGCAGACGCACAGTGAAGGTCACCACCACTATTTTTTATGGAACGGTACATTTTTTTCAACCACCTTGTGAAGGACCTCAAGCCGCATAAAAATATTAGAGGATTCAAGTCGTTCAAGGTCATTCAAGGTCACCTATTTAGATTCGTATCATCGATACTGACCTTGAATGACCTTGAACGGCTTTGACCCCTAATGTTTTTTATGCGGCTCGCGGTGCTCCACAAGATGGTTGAAAAAGAATGTACCATTCCATTTAAAAAAGTGGAGGTGAGCTTCACTGTGCGTTAGCGACTCCATCGAAATATTAAAAAAATGGTCGCGTTTGATGGCCCCCTTCACACCGTACAACTTTTGTCTGGAACGTTTTTTTGTGACGTCGATAATTACCGTGTTATTTCGGGTCGCAGAGACGAGAGGGACACCCTGTTGATATACATATGAATATATATATATATATATATATATATATATATATATATATATATATATATATAGTATTTATCGTACACATTGCAATATTGTGTTGTGGAATTATTATTATTTTTTGTATATTATTTATCTATAAATTTTA
This sequence comes from Ophion ellenae, assembly GCA_963210295.1. Taxonomy (NCBI): domain Eukaryota; kingdom Metazoa; phylum Arthropoda; class Insecta; order Hymenoptera; family Ichneumonidae; genus Ophion; species Ophion ellenae. The sequence continues at coordinate 36,530,821 of OY723393.1, forward strand.
TATTATATATATATAATATAAAAATTATAAAAATATGTAATAATAATAATTCCATATTGTAATATATATTTCACAGAATACTCTATAATATATATATATATATGAAGTAAAAATCAAAATACCATTTTGAGTTCGGCAGAATAAAAATGGGTAAATTCCAAATACAAAACACTCCTGAAGAACTTTTTTTAAATGGAATTTCATTTGACGCTAAGAAATGCATTTTTGAAATTTTAACTTATACAGGGTGTATCTTAAGTACTAGTTTTCCGTTCGTGAGCATATAGGGTGTCTCTTTCCAAGCAAAACGCTTTTTTTTAAATGTGCGACAACAATTGGTCGAGACATTCGGGCAAGTGGGTTTGAACTTTCAACTTTGAATTTTGATATTTGAGTTTTTAACGTTATCCGGTCGCTCAAAAAAGATATTTAATAATAAACAAAAAATGTTGAACATTGTTATGCATCGTTTACTCGAAAAAACTTTAGATCTTTAGATCTTTCGAGTAAACAATGGAGAAAATGGTCTAACACTTTTTATTTATTATTTAATACTTTATTTGGGCGACCGAATAAGGTGCAAAATTCAAATTTCAACATTCGAAATTGAAAGTTTTAACTTTCAATTTCAATTTGAACTTGCCGAAAAATCAATGGATTTGAATCCACTTGCACGAACGGGGATTCAAACCCGCGTCCACCCCCGCTCGGACGCCGAAACTACCGGGCCATCGTTTACTCACGACTCTACTCGTGAATATCTCGGCCAATTTTTGTCGCACGTTAAAAAAAAAGCGTTTTACGTGGAAAGAGACACCCTATATGCTCACGAACGCAGAGTCGGGCGTAATTCTATTTATAAATACGAATACGAATTCATTCACATCGTGATTTTCACGTGAATATAAATACAAATTTATTCATACTTCACTTATTTGTATTCACATGCATGCATACAAATACAATTGTGTTCACAAATATTCCGAACATACAAATAAATTCACAGAAAAAATTGTGAATATTCACAAAAAATGTGAATATTTACACAAAAATCCTGTGAATTAAAAAAATTCACATCAAGATCTGTGAATGCAAATGTATTCACAGAAATTGTAATTACAACAAAATTCACAAAATAAGTTGTGAATTTTTTCGTATTCAAGACAAATTACAATCAAATTCACAATGATTAGATTAAAATTTACATCAAAAGTGAGTTCTTACGTATTTCGAGAGAAAACATTGCGTCGGGGCAAACAAATTGTTGCAAAAAAGTTTAGAGTTTCAAATATTACATTATAAATATGAAAAAATTCACAAAATGAGTTGTGAATTTCCTCAAGTTGACGAAAATTTAAATCGAGTTCACGACAATTATAATAAAATTAACACCACAAGTGAGTACTTACGTATTTTGAGAGAAAACATTGTGTTGAACTCAACACAATGTTTTTGCTCGACGCAATGTTTTCTCTCAAAGTACGTAAGAACTCACTTTTGGTGTAAATTTTAATCTTATCATTGTGAATTTGATTTTAATTTGTCTTAAGTACGAAAAAATTCACATGTTATTTTGTGCATTTTTTTGTATTTACAATTTTTTTGTGAATACGTTTGCATTCACAGATTTTGATGTGAATTTCTTTTAATTTACAGGATTTTTTGTAAATATTGACAATTATTTTTGTGAATTTATTTGTATATTCAGAATATTTGTGAATACATTTGTATTTATATTCACGAGAAAATCACGATGTGAATAAATTCGTTTTCGTATTTATAAATAGAATTACGCCCAACCATATATATATATATATATATATATATATATATATATATATATATATATATATATATATATATATATATATATATATATATATATATATTCCCTTATTCACTAGTAATTCCGTATTTACTTTCCTCAGTTTGGAGCGACAAACAATTTGAGAATCACGGTACCCTACGATCTTTTTGTACAAAGCTTCATGGCGTGTATTACGGGGACTCGGTACCGCGTCACGGTCGATTAAGCAGCTAGCACGATCTCCGCGAGGCACATAAGAACGGCTGTGGCACGCAGAAAGACGAAAGGCCCACGATATCGCGGACAAAGCGCGAAAAATTAGCACGAGACATTTGACACGAGGAAAAACGCATGACAGGCGGGGGGAGGGGGGATAGCGGAAAATGCTGTGGGAACGAGATGAATTTTTTGTACTCTCTCTCGATGGCGCGAGCGCGTACGAAATTGGGAACAGCTTTGCGGTGATTATGACGTGTATGACGATGTTTGATTGTTTGCAAGGACGTTTGTGGTTTTTCTGACATCGTTTTACAACCTTCGCAGCGAGGCCATACTGAGGGAACTGCACTTTGCCTTCCTCGTCGGCTGGACCGACATTGGAGCAACGAGAACCTCGTCACGCGACGGCGAACCTGAACCACCGTTGCCCAGCTCCTGGAAATACACACGCAATGAGACGTCTTTTTTTCTCTCGATCTTCGCTGGGTCTGCTACGAATTACGAGAGAATGAAAGATGAGGACGGTAACAAAGAAATTGCGGGGTCGCGATCCACGAAGTCGACGGCCCCGTGAAAGTAACCAACTGGGTATTTTCGTAGGTCACTAGTTATGTATGCAGTGAAAACCGGTTATGAGGACGTGAAGGGACCTTGCGGTAGCGACGTTATAGACGATGGCCGTTGTAAGCGATGTCGTTATAAACGGCTTCGACTGTATATGTGGATAGATGTACAGGGTGTTAGGAAGGTCGATGCAAAGCCTTAAGGGGGTGATAGGTCACCTCGTTAGGAACATATCTAACCTTGGTTACCTTAATCCAAAGTCTGAGGATTTCGAGCTATCATGGTAAGTATGATTTTTGGAAAAATTCCCAAAATTACGTACCAACTCGTTCATAATGTTCAAACGGACAATAATTGGTAAGAAAAACCTATTTGCGTCTTAGCTTAAGGGGCCATACCAGTGTGACACTTTCAAAAAATCGATTTTTTTTTGCCTTTTTCGACAGTTTATACTTTCAAGAATACGAGATGAGATGTTTATACTTTCAAGATTTTTATACGTTCAAGATTTTTATACTTTCAAGAATATGAAATGAGATTTTTCACATTTGCTGACATTGTAACTCAAAGAGCAATTATCCGATTGACTTGAAATTTGAACTGAGTACTCTTGAATATATTTACTCTACAGTTACGTAAGATATTTTTGATTGCATGAAAATTGACGATTTGGCATTGACAAAAAAACGACCATTTTATAGGCAAGAAAACAGACTTTTTTTCATAACTACGCCATTTTGTTAGATTTTGATATTTTTCGAAAATCCTACGTCATTGTATAGGAAATACCTTCCAGTTTAACGAAATTTTTTCCTTTTTCGGTTTCAGCTACGCAATCGGCCGGAATCATGTCAGCAGTGGAGGAACTTTTTTTTTGGGGCCTTCCAAGGCGCATAGGTCGCTTGGATCTCAATATTTTTCTATGAAAAAATTATGTGATATAGGTCAAATATAGCCAAATATATTTTTAATTTTCCGAAACATTTAATTGAGTACTTTTCTTCCAAAAAATTCCCGAAAGTCACCCAAATTTTCAGCGTTCTCACTGGTTTAGCCCCTTAATGTGTATCCAATAGGCAAACACCAATGCAATCATCTGTATACACACAACTAACTAAATGGGACGTGTTGAATAATTAAAAACTTGTCAAAAAAGACAAATACCTCTTATGTTAAGGGGTTAATAGAGTTAAAATTTTCGAAAAATCGTTTTTTTTAATTTAATTTTCGTAATGTACATATATTTAAGTACGCACACAGAAAATTCCTTGTCAATCCGGCGAATATTCTCGAAGTTGCACGTACATTGGTAGATGTTTTTTGACTATATGTAAAGTGCATTTGAAACTTTAAACGCGTTTTTCTCAAAACTGTGTTTTTAAAGTGGGTGAGCAAGATTTCTCGGAAACGGCTGAATCAATTAGTGTCAAATTTTAACACAATCTTTTCAAGTGTACTTTTTAGTAATTAATCGAAGATTTTTTCTCACCGATAAATATTTTCCATTTTATAAACAATTTAAGGCCTAAATTTTTGTAAAAACTCGATTTTTTTAGCACCCGCCATTTTGTCAAAACTCATTATTTTGCTTATTCCGAAACGAAATATCCGTTAACGAAATATTTTTGGTTTTTTCATTTTAGATGATCCAGTCCTGAGATATCGTGCTCACCGCAAGACGCCTTTTTTACGAGGAGCTCCCGGAGATCAGCTATAGCAGCTTTCAAAATAATTATTTTTACAAATAAAAAATGTTAAAATGCAATTGAAAGTTACCATAATATGTGTACAAATTTTTACGTTAATAGATTTAAAGGTCTTATCAAGAAAAATTGATCTTTTTGGGCCTCCTGACTGTATATAACCCCTTAATGCTATTTTTTTAATGGCATGAACATAAGAGGTAAACGAGTTAGTACCTGATTTTGGGAATTTTTCGAAAAACATACTTACCATCATAACTCGAAATCCTTAGACTTTGGACTAAGGTAACCTGGGTTCGATATGTTCCTAACGAGGTGGCATATCACCCCCTTAAGGCTTTGCATCGATTTTCCTAACAGCCTGTATAACTTTTATATTAAAAACCAAATTAAAAATAATGATTTTATATAATACAATAAAATATCATATATATATATATATATATATATATATATATATATATATATATATATATATATATATATATATATATATATATATATATATATATATATATATATATATATATATATATATATATATATATATATATATATATATATATATATATATATATATATGAATGTCTGCAGCCAAAAATTATTGTATGTATTTTATTATACATACAGAGTGACACTTATAGGATGGTCATGTGTTTTTCAAGGGTCTGGTGCGGAGATTTTGCGACCGAGAAAAATATGACGCTTAAAGGTTTTTCAAATCCTCTTCGAAAGAGAAAGTCTACCGTATTTTTGTAAGTTGTATTTTCTGGAAAATATTGAGCACTATAAAAACAAATCAAAATTCAATTTTGAGTGGAGCTGAGTGGAAATACTTAAATTCCAAATACGAAACACTCCTAAAGAACTTTTTCATTAATGAAATTGAATTTCATTAAGGGTTTACGCCTAGTTGAATTTTCGACAATATCGGTTTTTGATTTTCGACGGAATCTCAAATTAGAACATTTCAAAAATGTTTTCTGAAAATTGAAAAAAAAAATATACCGTATTTTTGTGACGAGTAGTATTTGCCAGAAGGAATGTAGCACTCTGGAAAAATCTAAATTCCATTTTGGGTGCAGCTGAATGAAAATAATTGAATTGCGGATACGAAACAGTCCTAAGGAAAGTTTTCTTAAATGGAATTGAATTCCATTAAAGGCTCACACCTAGTTGAATTTTCGAAAATGTCGGCTTTGGGTTTTCGACGGATTCTCAAAATATAACATTTTTTAAAAAAAAATTCGGCATATTTCAACCTGATTCGCCGAACGCTTGAATAGGTAGGTTTCGAAAGTCACTGCACCGATCAACTTTAAATTTTACGAGCTTCTTTTGCATATCAAAAAGTGCTTGAACGAAGAATTTTTTTTTTCAATGCATAATTTTTGTTATCAACGAAAATAAGGCGTTTTTTTCACCGAACATCGATACTTTCACTTTGGACTGCGGTTATTTTTTCAAAAATCAATATTCTATCGAATCCTTCGTCCTAGCACTGGATAGTTCAATGCAAAAACTAGATGCATTTTATTGTTCTATTTCGGATGATTTATTTTCGAGCAGCAGTGGTCACCGCGAAGGACGTTTTTCGAACAGCGCTTTGCACAAACAATTGTATCTACCACATTTTTAAGTATTTTTCAATACAACAATTGTACAGGATCCTTCAAACCATACTCTTTAATGTAAAAATTAAAAAAAATGGAAACCTGCACACGTTTCCCCACAAAAAATTCACGAAAAATCCTCTTTTTTCCAGCCCCGAGCTGAGTGTAACCCGTGTTAACCCACTTGCAAAAGCATCTATGATAATTTTTTTTTCTCGATGACCGAATGCGCAAAAAAAGTTTTACAGGAGTATTTCGCATTCAGAATTTTAATTTTTTTCCAAAGCGCTCAATTTTTTCCAACACATCCTACTCATCACAAAAATGCCGTATTTTTTATCAAGAGGAGTGAAAAGCCATTGGAAATCGTATTTTTTTCAGCTCCGTAAGCTCTGCGCCAGATCCTTATAATTGTCGCCCGGCATATATAGATAATAAAATTGCTTCAATTATTTTTATGTACGATATATACAGGGCGTCCAGTTATGCATGGATAATCCTCCAACTGTCGATGGGTCAGATCATGTCCGACTGCTGGAATTTCAGTTTAGTAAAAGTCCCACGGTTTTCGAGATAAAAATAATCTACTTTTTGTTTTTTGCATGCCATTTCTACAAATGATAACTTTTTTTCCGGTTAAAAAAAGTACTCTTGGTTATTTGTTTTATCTAGAAAAGTCTTCTTTCTCACTTTAAATATTAAGGAACCTTTATGAAAAAAGATCTTATGCAGAATTTTCATACAAACCAACTCGAACATCTGACTTCGATAGCCTGCGGTGTAAAAAAAATGTACTACGCATATCGTGCCAATTGCTGTAAAAAGTTTCTTAGTTATTGTCGATTCATATCATTTGTAGAAACGCCATGTGAAAAACCAAAAGCAGATGATTTTTTATCGACAGTTGCAGGATTATCCATTCATAACAGGATTCCCTGTACGTGTATATATATATATATATATATATATATATATATATATATATATATATATATATATATATATATATATATATATATATATATATATATATATATATATATATATTATTGCCGTTCAAATCTTCAAATTTTACGACCATCCAGTCCTCAAATTTCCAAAGCCTCAGAAATTCGCGCACCGTTCCTACCCTTAAAACCAAACGAAAGAATCTTTTAAAATACCATGCAAGTGATTGTTACATATTCGTGCAAATCAAGCACACCACACACAGATGCATTCACGGAAAAGTCACGAAACAAGTAGAGCAAAAATTGCGCGACGAAACCGTAACTTCCACGAGCGCCAAATCGATTTATGCGTCGACAAGTTGATCGTATCGCGAGAGACAAAGAAGGAGAGAGAGAGAGAAAGAGATCGACGAAGAAAGGAATAAAGAATGAAAGAAAAAGAAAAGCAGCAAATACATTTCATGTATTCTTCACAAAAATCGTAGCAAAAACCGTTTCGTTTTAATCGAGGAAAAAAAAAAACAAAAAAAAAACGGAGAAGGCAAACAAAGAGAGAAAATAAAGAGAACAAGATTTCGCCGTCGTCGAACTTTTCGCTGAGTAATTCGTTCGCTGAAGAATACAAGTACGACTTAATTTCGCGAGAACATTTGTCTTTTTCTCGTTCCTGAGCAGTGATATCAAATCATCTGAATTCCGGCGAGGAAGAGTGGGCGCGGGTTGGGTAGGTAAAAAAAAAAAGGATGCAAACGGAAAATTGTTGCCGGAGGCTAACGCAAAGTATCCGTAAGCCCGTCGAAAAACTGCGACACCTTGCAGTCGCGAAAAGAAAAAGAAAACGGTCAATGCAATTTTACGTTGAAAAAAAAAATGTATATGTATATATATCACTGCGACGCAATTGTGGCAATCGTCTCTTGGCTCGCACGAGAAAGAGAGGAGAAGATACGTAACTTGTTTCTCGAATATTTTATTAGATAAATAGAAGAAGAAAAAGCCGCGCGGTTGCTCCGGTGATTTTTGTTTTTCGCAAAGAACAAAAGTTCCACAACTATCAAAGTGTCTACGAATTTCCTGTGCGTTTGTCTTCGGTCGCTCTACTCACATGTGACCCCGCGGCGTCCATTTCCGTACTTTCGACTTTGTCTTTTGAGCCGTTGGTGTTTTCCAACAAAATGGACAGTCATGAAAAAACAATGGTGATAGTAATCGTAAAAAGAACAGACGATGGATAGAAAGAGGCCCGAAGACGCCGCGTTTATCGTACTCGATTTACTTTCTCGTATGCACAGGCTAGGCTAGAACTCTTTCCGGTCGATCAATCGTTACACGGCGCATGCATGACGGCGTTATCGAGAAGACCCGGCAATTCGATACGTGAGCGAGAAGCGAGACAGGGCTCTCGATTTCATCGGCTAAAATAGCAAACAAAAGCCTCGCCTCGATACTAACGATGCGCAAGCTAGAAAAACAAACGGAGGCATTCGCAATAAGAGAAGCGTTGATTTATGCAACGTACACGTATGTGGCGGAGTGACAAAATGGAGATTGTCGTTTTCGAAGGGAGAGAGCAAAAAAAAAACAGTCGAGATTCGAGAACAAGGACGGAAGTGGATGTCGGTGAAAAAAAAAAACGCGTCACGTGCGACGTTGTTTTTTGTTTCTCGCTTCATCGCCCGACCATCGCACTCGAGGCGCACAAAAATCTCCCCGAGCGAGAGAAACTTCGAGAGAAAACCGAAAGGCGCAAAAAACCAAAAAGAGAGAAGAGAGAGAGAGAGAAAGAGAGAGATAGAAACGAGGATAAGATGGAGAAGCGTATGGGAGGTACGAGATGCTGTTTGGAATGAGGCAATCAACGAACGTTAATATTGTTGCAACTGGCCAATCGCATCTGGGCCAACTGCTGGCTCGCCGGTGTCAGGCTGTTCGTCGAGCCGAACGGCGACATCATCGTCGACATTGCCCTCTTCAATTTGCTCGGCGTTTTGTTGAAGCTGAACGCTCGCCCGACTTTCATTCTCGTACGCGATGCGAATCTGCGCACAAAATTTTTCGTCAGTATCCCTCGTCGATTCTTGTAGCCCCGGTCATTCTTAACTACGAAAAAAAAAAAAACTCTGCAACTAGCAACGAAAAATTGTCATCCTTCGTCGAACACGTTCGGCTTTCCGTTTTTAACGTAACGATGAGAGACTCGATACTTTTGGGTTTGTTTGGGTTTTTAAATAGAATTCAAACCTATTTATTTTATTTATTTTATTTATTTTATTTATTTTATTTATTTCAGACAAGTAAGCAAAAAGGATGATTATAGCGTTAAAGTGTAGCAGTGAGGAAAACTGCTGTAAAGAAAAGAAAGGAGGAAATGTAAGAAGCCCGGAAGGGCATACATGGAAATAAAGGAACTACTATTTTATTTATTTAATTTATTTGATTTATTTGATTTATTTATTTTATTTATTTTAAATAGAATTCATTTGAATATTTAAAAAAAATGTATGAATATCGACTATTTTTAATTCATTCATAGAATATATTTTTAAATGAATATACAATATTTTAAATTCATTTACAGAATTCAGAATACATTTTTATTTAATATATTAATTTTAAATAGAATTCAAATTTATTTATCGGGAAAATCTAGTTTTTTAGGTTTGAGAGTTTAAGACCAGTTTTAACTAACACCCAAACGTATAAGTGAATTCTAGTTTTTACTAGGAAAAACTAGTTGTGACAAAGGCCTTCGTAAGGACGCGTCGAAAAAGTGTATTATTTTCGAGCCTGGAGCCGAACGTCGAAGGAGGAAAACTTTTCTCACAAACAAGAGGATTTTTGCCACCAATTCATAATTCCCAAACTCAAGAGAAACATTGTTAAACCAGTTCAAGTTCCAAGAACGAGATAGAAATGCTTCGAAAAATATTAGAGAGAAAAAGAGAAAGATATTAACGCGAATGTACAGTTTTTCATTCAGGACGAATTCAAATCGCTTTATTTGCGCAGGTTAAAAGTCACTTTCAAGCCAAGTCACTGCTTTGTGAGTAACCAAACGTCTCTCGGTAGTGAAACCTCGTGCGAATTAAGCGGTTAGGCGACTGTGAAAATTTTGAAAAGTCGCTAGATGCGTGAGGCAACTGAAATTGTGGAGGAATGCATAATATGTGGTGCAGGAATCGCAGATTGAACTGCTGGTAAAACTTTACGGGGTCTCCTCACTTTAAACGCTAAAAAAGGCTATATATATTAAGTTTTTTTATAGGTTTATATTATAGATATTGATATAAAAGTTGTTACACTTAGTAAATACACTTTCGAAATACATAAAATTTCTTTTTTCATGTATTTATGTAACCCAAACAAACTTTAAACGCGTTTTTCTCGAAACAACGTTTTTCGACGGCTTGTTGCTAAAATCTTCGAAACTACTGAACCGATCATTATGAAATGTTAACCACTTATTCTTTACAACTATAGCGATAGCGCATATTAAGGATTTTTTAAATTTTGATATTCACTTTTTGAGCCAAAAACGATGAAAAAATACATGTTTTTTTTTTCGAAAAAAGTCTGCCATTTGTTATCTTTGCATATATCAAAAATCGTATTATATGCGCTATAGCCATTAACATGCTGAATCTAAAGCCGTTTGATTTTTTTGTTTCGGATGGTCCATCTCCGACATTTCATCAACAGCGCAGACCTACAATTATTTTGGGACATTTTTTAACTGCCATTTTCGTCTATAAATAGTGACAAATAAATAAGTTTTTTTCAAAATGTATTTTGAAAGTGTATTTATCAAGTGTAACAACTTTTATATCAATATCTATAATCTAAACCTATAAAAAAATGCATGAAAATAGTCCTTTTTAGCGTCTAATGTTTTTCAAAACGGTGTACACGATTTCTCGACATCTAATGAACGTATTGACTTGGAATTTGGTACACTTATTCAGCATAATAGTAGTTTAGTCTTGACCGACGTTTTTCTTCTTAACATTTTTTTTTCGTCAGTTGTCAACAATGGCACTTTTCCTCGAAAAATCGAGAAAAAAAATCAATTTTTTAAATGACTGAAACACGGTAACAAAAGAAAGCTCGGTGAAGACCAATATTATCTATTTCAATCAAGTTCAAAAGTCCTCCACGAGATTGTTTATAACTTTCTTAATTATTAATGTTTTTAAATGAAATTTGGTACCCAACTTTGTTAATGTACATACAAATAAATCTGCAAACGATTTTTCAATCATCTTACTTGTTCCTTCGAAATTATTTTTTTTTAAATAAGCCCGGTTTTCGGATCGTCAGAGTAGCCTAACCCCTCAACCGCGAGGCGAGAAATCTCGTGTGTGTTCAGTTAAAAAGAGAAAAAAAAATCATCCGGTTGCAGGATACCAAAATCGGCGAAAAAAAAAGCAAAGTAAAAGATCGGTTAATCAGTGTAAACTACACACAGGGGACCGAGAAAACGATAACGTACAAAAATCACAATTCTTGAACTGGTTGAATGCCAAGATAAATTACTCATCGTACAACTCATTAATTTTAACTTAACCTCTTAAAATTAACGAGAAAAAAAAAACAGAAAAATAAAACTTTTAGAAATATATTCTTAACTAGAAAAGCGAGGTGTGGGGTTTTTGAAACGAAAAGCTAGTTAAAAAAAACGTAATATCAGCCTGGTGCGAAAACTGACGGTAGTGGGACATGTAACGTGGTTTCACACATGCTATTGAGTAGGAACACATACGGGTCCATATACTCCAGGTAAAAATTATGAAATAGGCTCCTGCAACCAAACGTGATGTCGTCCCATTATTTGTTTTGTTTCAACATGCAACGTCGAAAAAGAAGAAACAGAGATAGATTGCATCAATAGCGATGGAAAAACTTTTGAGGCCTTATATACCTTTGAAGAAAAAAAAAACAAATTTATCAATTTTTTCATTGGCTTAAATGACGTCAAAATCCCAATAATGACATGGTTGACGTCTATTAATATCCCAAGAATGACATGGTCCGAAGAAAAATGGGCTTAAAACTTCAATGGAACAGATACCTTTGTGCGAGTAAAAATAAGATTATTTTTTTTTTAAACGATTTCTTCACCATTTTTCAGACTTAGGATATGATTTATTACTACTTATGGGTGTTAGATGGTATTTTTTTATTAATCTCTAAAAATGGCGGGGTATGGCACGGTCTAAACTGCATTTTTTAAACTGGCGTCACGTATGGCTTAAAAACTAATCGACCAATTTTGATGAAATTTAGGATCAATTGTTCTCACCGTATTGTCTAAAACATGACCCTTAATGTATTTTAAAATAAAAATAAAAATTTTTGATTGCACAATGTAGCCATTTTTGTCAGAATATATAATTTTTTTGTCTCAAAGCATATAATTTCATCGATTTTGCACATTTGTCACTTTTTCTTGGTTCATATTCCGCGTATGAGTGTTAATAAAAGAAAAATATTCGTTGTTTTTTTTTTAGATTAATCCCGCCGACGCTACGTGTCACGCCGTCTAAAAAGATCCGCCGCAACCCGTTTAGGAGACCGAGCCATACCTTCGACATTTTTAAAGATTAATAAGTAAAAAAAATACCATGTAACAGCGAAAAGTTTTAATAAAACATACCCTAAGTCTCGAAAATAGTCGAGAAACCTTTCCTTTTAGAAAAAAATACGAAAATCAACAATTTTTTTCCGCGCCTGAAGGTATCGCCCCCTTAAGTGCGTTTTCCTTGAAGCCATATTTCCAAAATCTCGCGGACTCGTAACTCTCGCAATTTTCAACCCCTTGACTTCAAATTTCAACTGTAGCATCTTAGATAGATTTTCTAGCGCAGTACCCACGATTTTCACTATCGATTAATAATTACGGTTCTTATAAACAAATTAAGGGAATTTTTTTTAGTCGAAAATGCAACTTTGGTTTATAAATTGTGCCAAATCTGCTAAAATCAATATTTTGTAATAATCGTGTGTACTTCGCTAACAAAACTCATGTGGATTACGAAAAAAAAAAAATTCTCCGGGTCCGCCTGTGGAGAGGCTTTAAAAAGGCATTCTCTTTCTACCGGCCACTGAGCCGCCATTTTGTATTTTTTTGGTAAATAAAAAATCGATTCAAGCACCTACAGATATGTAAAATAAACCCTCCAAACGTTATTATGGTTTCTTTATGAGTATTAATTTACGATTATTAAAAAGAAAATCCCAAAAAAGCCTTGTTTTTCGACCATACAAAGGTATATAAAGCCTAAATTCATAGACAATTCGTCTTTCTATATATTGTAAATACTTTTCCAAATAAGTTACTCATATACGTTTCAACGTACGAGAAATAATACGGGCAGTTTTCAAACAATATCCGATAAGATATCGCTGATTTTTATGCGACATTATTGGAAAAATATCGGTATTACGATCATTGGAATTTCTACGTAGCTATGTACAATTGACGGGTCAAACGAACCTAGGGAGAATGATACTGGAGTATTGTTCAGGATTTTTTTTCCGAGCTCAACGCTTTTCTATATTTTATTATTATTATTATTATATATTTTTTAGGACTGCTCTTATTCTGCTTAAGAATTTATTTATTTTGGTAATTCCTAAGATAAGTGACTTTTCCGAAAAATGAGTTTGTTTGGGTTTGTTTGTGTTGGTTGAACTCAAACAAATTCATTTTTAGGAAAAGTCACTTTTTACTTCAAAAGTAACATGTTAACTTTATAAGTAAAAGTGACTAAAAAAAATCACCTTTATTTCTTATAAAAATTTGAAAAACGTTTGCGAGCAAACCCAATTATTTTATTATCGGAAATATTACGTTCAAAGTATCCAGGAATGACGAATAAATTCCTACACTTTTGAAACGTGTACAAAGCGAGTTTCGCACCGCGATATAGCGGGTGAGGCAACGGCTATTAGCAGTAGAAATATTTCCTCGCCTATGAGACTTAGGAAGAGAGTTTCGCTACAAAAGTTGCACAGTTCGAAGGGTGCCATCGAGTGGTGACTGCGAGGTTAATCCAGGTGGAGGCGCTTTTGAGATTTCAAGGTCAGCGAATTTTTTGCCCAATTGGACCACCATCTTTTTTTCCCCAAATTTTATCGAGGAACGGAAGATAAGTTCGCACGCCAAATTTCAAAATGATCGATCGAGATTCAATATAAAAAATCGATAATTAAAAAAAATATATATTGATTTAAAATTTGTTTTAAATGTTTTCAACTGCTTTTCCTAAGTTTATTGTACACCTTGATAAATGTGTAACGCGAATGCGGATGACGAACCAGATGACGCTCGCAATACACAATTGCCGCTTGCGTTGAATTTTTCTGACATTGTCCCTAATTTAAGATCATATCAACTTTTTGATAATTGATGATTTTGCGGAAAATTTACTCGTAGTACCTTTCGTTGGAGAGACAATACGTTATTCCGAAAATTGAAAACTTTTCCCTGCTTTCCAAAACAAGTTGACAAGATTCTCAGTTGCGAGGAATGTAAACAAAACCGTGCGACTTGGCTTGTGATTGTGTTGCATTTTGACGTGATTGATAAGACGATACGATCAGTGCGTATCAGATTGCAAGCGTGCGTTGAAAGTGGTTGCTGTCACTTTGAGTACCTTTTATAGGAGGAAGTGTTTGCACCGTTTTTTTAAAGTGGTTAGGCTACTGTGAATATGACGAACGCTCGTTCCTCGCTTGAGGCAACTCAAATTAAAGAGGACGGACCAACATGTGGTGCAGCAATCGCATATTGAAGGTAAACTTATTATTACAACGATAGAACTTGCTAGTCAAACTTCAAACGCGTTTTTCTCGAAATTATGTTTTTCAAAACGGTGTACACGATTTCACGACATCTAATGAACGGATTGACTCGAAATTTGGTGCACATATTCAGTGTAATAGTAGTTTAGTCTTGACCGACGTTTTTCTTCTCAATATTTTTTTTTCATCTGCTAACCCTAATGTCATTTTTCCGCGAAAAATCGATTAAAAATCAAATAAAAAATTCTTTATCTAAATTTTAAACTAAACTTGATCTAAATCATCTAAATTGAATCGAATGAAAAATTCTTTTTTTTTTCTATAATCGAGACACGATTATAAAATTGACACAAAATAGCTCGGTCAAGTCGGAGCCAATATTATCTATTTCGAGAAAAAAATAACTCGTTCTTTTTGTTTCAGATCAACCGGGCGACCAAAATCAAGTACACCATTGAGCCCCTCACGTTCAAACGTCCTTCACGAGATTGTTTATAACTTCTTTAGGTATTAATAATTTTTCAAGAAGTTTAGTACACAACTTTGTTAATGTACATACAAATAAATGTGCAAGCGATTTTTCAATCATCTTGTTCCTTCGAAATTGATTTTTTACAACAACCCTTATTTCAGTTCGTCGCAGTAGCCTAACCCCTTAATCGATTCTAGGCTAAAAACATGACATTTCTTTTTTATCGATTTTTTAATACTAAATCTCGATCGCTCATCTGAAGATTTGGCGGGTGGACTTATTTTTTGTTTCTTGATAAAATTCCGAATAAAAATATTGTTCGCGTTTAACCCTTCCTTGACACACTTATATTTGGCCCCGACTTTGACGCACTGGGTCAATTTGACCCGGATAATACTTTATCCACATGCCCTTAACAGCCCTTCGGTCGGTTTTTATCGAAAAAGATCCGGGATACACTTTAAACATTTCTGAAGGTAATCCTATCGGCAGGCTTCAATCCATAGGATTTCCATAATTTTTTTTTGAGCTTCAGTAAATATATTAATAATCGTCTTTGTAAAGATTCAGGGTCGGTTGTCGACCTAATTACAGAGAAAAGAAATATTAAAATTGCGTATTTTTGTGAAGGAATTCCGAGACGACATACAAAAACCCAATTTCCGGTCGCTACAAAAGTGTATATAATTGTGGGAATCCGTCAGATTCTTAAAAATTATCAGATTTACATTAACACTTGTAGTAATCCAATGCTCTCAAAAAAGTATGATCTCAAGTATGATCAGTGGTATGACTAGTGTGAAGCGATAGGATTACCTTAATATGTCGGCATAATTATAATTCGGAAAGTATAAAATTGAACTGTTGTGAAAAATTATGCATTTATAAAATTGAACTGTTGCGAAAGTGAGCGTTTCGTTTAAAATTCGTTCGGGTCAGAATGACCCAGTGTGTCGAGGGTTGAAATAAATTAAGGAGACCTTAAAACCTCCCAAGTGCCTCCACCCGGATGAACCGTGCAACTTTTGTAGAAAAAGTTTTCCCCAAAGTCCGATAGTTCGGGAAACATTTCTACTCCCGCTAGTTGTCGCGTCACCCGGTATATATCCACCTAGTTTCATTCTCCCCGGTTGCAATCGGTCAACGAAAAACAAGGAAAAAAAAAAAGTGCAAAAGTTTCATCTACGTAACTACGAGTAACCCTTGGGGGTTTGAAGATTCTAAGAGATGCAAATAGCTCGAAGAAAAAGAAAAGAATATAATGATACGGTACGGGCGTGTGATACTTACTTAAATGCTTTGCTCAATGTACCTAAGGCTACGTCACTCGTATCAATCTCAAGTTGATGCGAATCAAGACTGATCAAGAAAGTATCCTGTGAATAATTATCAAAGGAAAATTAAAATGACGACAGCCGATGAGAAAGATTCCGTCGTTACAAGCGTCGCCCCCTTTTTTTTTTTACGATCGACAATTTATGGGTTTTGCGGGGAGGAACTTACCGCGTCGGCTTTGCACACGGTATTGGCCATTTGTCTGCACAAAGTTCGCAGATAATTCGTCTTGTTCACTTCCTCGTCAGTGATCGTGAATGAAAATAATTTTTCCTTCAATTCTTGATTACTTCGCACCATCAGGGCGAACACCTTTTGACATTCTGAAAACGAAAATATCGGTGATCATGCGGTTGTGAAATACATTATTTTATCAATCTTTTAGGTTTTTGGTAATTCTTTAGATCAGTTATTTTTCCGAAAAATGAGGCTAGCATTTTTCTTGTTGCTGTTTTCTCATTTATTGGGTTATAAATGGTATTTAGTCGGGGGAAGCTGAAATTCTACCCCCCCCCCCCTCCCCCCATAAAAAGTTATGGGGTTTTGAAGTTCGCGGAAAGAGGTGATAAAAAAAGGGCATTTTTGAACATTCCGACGCCTATCTTGGGTTTTTTTTGGGTTTGTTTGGGTTAAAGAATCCGTAAAAGTTATGGGGTTTTGAAGTTCGCGGAAACACGTCATAAAGTAGAGCATTTTTGAACATTTCGACGCCTATATTGGGTTTGTTTGTGTTTGTATTTATTTGGGTTTGTTTGGAAACAATTTTTCGGAAAAATCACTTATCTAAAGTATTACCCTTTTTTTTGGGGCCAGGTTGAAGTTCCGAACTTTGAATGCTCCGACGGTTTAAAATTCCGAATTTTCATGTTCCGAAATTCAAGACGCCGTGTTGAAATTCCGAGCTTTAAATTCCGAAAGAATACTACCCCGAAAGATCAAAACTCCGAAAGAATTTTACAAGAAAGACCAAAACTCCGAAAATCTGAACACTGTCAAAATAACTGGGCTATGGAAGTTTCAAAAGTTTTAAAATTTTCAATAAATTGGGAATCATGTTAAGAATTTTTTTTCATTAAGAAGCGATTTACGTCACTTTTGAAATTTGTCTAGACAATGTTATTCATTCTCTATCATTTACAGTCAACTATGATGTAGAACGTATAACATTGTCTAGACAAATTTCAAAATTGACGTAAAATCACTTCTTAATGAAAATGTTTTTTTTAATAATTCGTCGATTTATTAAAAATGTTGGAACTTTAAAAACGTCCATAGTCGAATTGTTTTGACGGTGTTCAGATTTTCGGAATTTTCGTGTTTCGGAGGATTGAGCGTCCTGATCATTCAAAGTTCGGAATTTCAACCCGACCCCTTTTTTTATAAATATTTAACGGGTTGCATATACCTCGGTGGGTAAAAAATTGCATTTTCCAAAAAATATTTCTATTCGATAGTATCACCTTTTAGCTATATTCCCTGAAAATGTCATCAAAATATTTCTAAAATTAAATGGGCTACCATGTTTTTACACACGCCGGCCATGTTTTCGTTGCTTTTCTGTATATTTTTTTTTTCAAAAGGTCTCAACATATGTTTATATTTAAACCTTCGTTAAAAAAAAATGCGTTCCTTTTTCATCAACCGTTTCCCAGAAAACAAATTCGGAATGCAACCCCTTAAATTCGAAAATAAATTAGTTTTTATCGGCTCACCGTCAGTCTCCCGAATATCGACAACTTTCTTTATCGTACTGAGCGAAAGCATCCTAATGTGTTTGTACGGTTTGCCCTGACTGAGCTTGGCCGAGTGCAGTCCGTTGGCCGTGTTCGGGCTCTTCAACGAGTTGAAGGCTTTCGAACGCTTCTTGCATATCTCGAGTGTGTCCGTGAAGAGAAACAATACGAGATGATCGCCGCGACCGCTCAGGCCCTCGCTCAGCTCCATAACTTCGCATTTGCCGATAAACGAACGATGCGACGACACGAGATGGGGCGGACAATTGTCGATCTCGTTGAAAATATCGAACATCACGAGTTGGCCCTCCGTTTTTCTCTTATCCTCGTTTATATACGTCATAACTTCCTTAATACTGCTGATCGACAGTTCCAAGGCGCTATGGTCTGGATTATTCTTATTCGTATGCTTAAGAATATCTGAAAATAATCGATCGCTCAATTTTGTAGACACACATTTGCACAATGAAAAATCATTTGGTCACGAACTTTGCTCGATCGGTGTTTATTTTCCGTTCAAATCGAAATTCTTTTCAAAAGTCGAATTTATTGGCCGTGCGAATTTATTTCTTTCTTTTTTTTGTAAAGTTCCAAATTTATTTGTGAAATACAGGAGAGACTTTAATTTTTAAAATCGTCATTATCACTTTTGATAATCTTCGAAAGCATGGATATTATTTTATTGATTAAATTCTCACTTGCACTTAAAAAAAAACGATTGAAAATATTCACAGACAAATATTTCGAAAACAAGTTTATTTATAAGAATGCAAGTGAGATTTTGATCAATAAAATAATCTTCCTGATTTCGAAGGTCATCTAGAGTTTGAACTTAAACTTACAGATTGAAATCACACTTGCACTTTCATAAATTTTATTTTCAATATTTATAAATGAATTTTTTTTTTCATAAGAGTAC
Organism: Ophion ellenae; assembly: GCA_963210295.1. Lineage (NCBI taxonomy): Eukaryota > Metazoa > Arthropoda > Insecta > Hymenoptera > Ichneumonidae > Ophion > Ophion ellenae. The sequence goes on from OY723393.1 coordinate 36,549,939, forward strand.
AAGTGAAATTTTGATTATTTACGTTATTTATTTATTTGTAAATAAATTATGAAAAATAAAAATCTTCCTTTCACTTTTATAAATGAAATATTTATTTGCAAACATTCGCAATATACTTTGTTTATAAAAGGGCAAGTGAGATTTTTATCATTATTATTATTTATTTATTCGTAAACATGCAAGCGAGATTTTAATCACTTTTGATGGAAAGAGATTAGCTTTATTGAAATCTCACCTGCACTTTTATAGATGAATCATTTATTTATAAATATTTAAAATAAATCATTCATTTGAAAAGGTGCAAGTGAGATTTTCATCGATAAAATAATCCCCATGATTTCAAAACTCACCTAAAATGACGAAGAATATTTAATTGACTGAAATCTCACATTTAATTTTATAAATAAATATTACAATAATTATATATTGATAAGTAATCATTCAAGGTCCGTGTCCCAAATATTTTTCATACAGGAGCGAATATTCCAGAAACCTCAAGGGGTCTTCTCACTTTAGACCCTAAACAAAGCTATTTTCATTAATTGTTTTTATAGGTTTATATCATAGATATTGATATAAAAGTTTTTACACTTAGAAAATACACCTTCAACATACATTTTTTTAATATTTAATTTATTGAAGCCACTATTTATAGACGAAAATGGTAGTTAAAAAATGTCCTAAAAAAATTGTAGGTCTGCGCTGTTGATGAAATCTCGCAGATGGATCATCCGAAACAAAAAAATCGAACGGTTTTGGATTCAGTATGTTAATGACTATAACGTATACCATACCATTTTTTATATATGCAAAAATAACAGAATGGCGACATTTTTCGAAAAAAAAACAACAAAAAAAACGTTTTTGGCAAAAAAGTAGTAATATCAAAATTTAAAAAAACCCTTGGTTTGCGCTATAGCTATAGTTGTAAAGAATATGTGGTTAAAATTTTATAAGGATCGATTCAATAGTTTCGAAGATTTTATCAACAAGCCGTCGAAAAACGTTGGTTCGGGAAAAACGCGTTCAAAGTTTGTTTGGGTTACTTAAATACGTACATTTTTTTGTTTGTATTTCGAAAGTGTATTTATTAAGGGTAACAACTTTTATATCAATATCTATAATATAAACTTAACAATGAAAATTATGAAGATATCCTTTTTCATCGACTAAAGTGAGAAAGAAAAAAATCAAATCTTTCTCGTCATCATCGTGGGTCCCCAAGTAAAAATTCAACGAAAATGACTCACCATTTAATAATAAGCTAATACTGGGTAGTCTTTGCACCGGTTTGATCAGTAGCTCTTTCAGGCTTTGCCTGCCGCACTCGGGCTTCGTTTGGCAGATCTTCAGAAAAGCATGAAATCTCGGCTTATTCTGATCGCACTGATCCAACATTTCCTTCGTATTCTCGAAGAAGTTCACGTATGGCGGATAAGCCTTGACAAGATCCGGCGCGTATCTGAGAAAAATGTTTCCTATGCTGACGTCCTCGGCCCAGTGGGCCGCACTGTAACGCAGCTCCTCCAGCATTTTCTTGTGGACCTCGTAGATCGGTGGAAAATTGCCGAATATTATTTTCGCCTCGGTACTGTTCAACAATTCGCCGCTCGTCTCTATAAGATCCTCGAGCGGCGATTTGAACAACTGCGCGAGCGAGGGCAAGAAAAAATGAGAATTTTGTTAACGCGAATTTCGAGAGTTTTGGATTAGACGCGATTGGATTTTACGTACCGTCATAATCGTGCTGAGTATACCGACGTAATTCGACTCGGTTTGTACCAACTCGAGAAAGACCTGATGACGGGGCGAGAGATTCTTTCTCGATGTTTCTGTAGTGACAGCTTCGACCTCTGGAATATCTGTCAGTTAACCAACACAATTCCGTTTGTACATCGCATCTCTTCCCTCTCGTATGGTCCATGTTAATTGATTAATCGAGACGCCGAAACAGCTTTTTTTAAGGGGTTGAGCTACTGTGAAAATGACGAACGCTCGTCGCTTGTGGCAACTCAAACTGAAGAGGAAAGTCCGACGTATGGTAGAGGAATCGCAGATCAATGGTGAACTTATGATTTCAACGTTAGAGTAAAAATGCTAGTAAACATTTAAGGGGGGAGATACCTTTAGGGGTAGAACAAATTTACTGATTTTCATAATTTTTTTTCAAAGCAAAGATTTTGTCACCTTTTTTCAAACTTAGGGTATATTTTTTTACTACTTTTGGCTGTTGCATGGTATTTTTTTTTATTAATCTTTAAAAATGGCGGCGGTATGGCACGGTATTCTAAACTGCATTTTGAAAACTGGCGTGTAGCTAAAAAAACTAATCGACCGATTCTGATGGAACTTGGTATGAATCTTTCTAACCTTATTGTCGAAAATTCTAAAACATGACTTTAAATGTTTTTGGAAATTACAAAAAAAAAATTCTCATTGCAAAACGTAGCCATTTTGTTTCGGAAAATTCAATCTTTTTGTTTCAAAGCGTGTCCTTTCATAGATTTTCAAAATTTCTCACTTTTTCTTTGGTTCATATTCTGCGGATGAGTGTTAATGAAGGAGAAATCTTCGTTGGTTTTTGTCAGATTAATCCCGCCGGTGCTACGTTTAGAAGAACGTGGCATACCTCCACCGTTTTTAGAGATTAATTTTTTTAAATGCCGTGTAACAGCCAAAAGTCGTAATAAAACATACCCTAAGTCCCAAAAATGGCGAGGAACTCTTTCCTTAAAAAAAGCATGAAAATCAGCAATTTGTTCCTCGCCTAAAGGTATCTTCAAATATTAAGGGGGGATTGTCTTTTTTTTCGCAAAATTTACCGCTTTTTGGGAATTTTTTTGTGAAGAAAGTATACAACGGAAAACTTGTGAAACTTGGCATATAGTTTTATTGATCTGTTTACTACATACAAAAAATTTTTTAAACAATTTCATCAAAAAATCCGCCTCCCACCCCCCTCGACGCGCGATGGTCCTTTTTTGATGGTGTGCACGATTTCTCAAAAACTATTCAACCGATTGCCTTCAAATTTGGACAGAATGCTCAGCTGACATCGTTTTATCGTTTGATGAAGCAAAAAAGCAATACGTTTAATAGTTTTTTATTTATAACAAAAAATCGATCAATTTTTTTCGAAAAATCGATACTTCAAGTTCAAAACGTCAATTTTTTTTCCCTTCATTGAACGATAGCTATATGTGTCTAAAGTAAAATGCTTTTTGGGTTTTTGTTGCAGGATAAACGTGAAGGCTGTAATCGTGCACACCATCAAAAAAGGAGCATCGCGCGTCGAGGGGGGTGGGAGGCGGATTTTTTGATGAAATTGTTTAAAAATTTTTTTGTATGTAGTAAACAGATCAATAAAACTATATGCCAAGTTTCACAAGTTTTCCGTTGTATACTTTCTTCACAAAAAAATTCCCAAAAAGCGGTAAATTTTGCGAAAAAAAAAGACAATCCCCCCTTAAGCAGATATTGTTCCTATAACTATGCATGTTTGAGTGAAATTTCAACAGGCGATTATTTAGATTGGGAAATAATGAGTTTTAAAATTGCAACTTTTAACACTGCAGGGTTTGCATTGACCGAAAGTCAGGTCACATAATTCGTCGTACCATTTTATTGTGTTGATTAATTTTGAAAAAAAAATTATGTTTAGATAGCAAACTAGTTAGGAAGAGAGTGGGTAAAGTTTGGATCGCCTTTACTATTCAGTTTTGCTAAAAACGTTCAGTAAAGACAGAATAATTCTCCGTAAAAGATATTTGTCCCCTATGATAAGAAGCATATAGCAACATCGCAAAACAGTATTGTTCAATATTTCGAGAAAATAAAAATAATTATCGTCTTTCTAAAGTTAAAAACTTTTAGTATAAAAAAAACATTTGCCTTATAAATATTAATATTTTATATTGTTTATGTTATCTTCGTTAACAAATATAAGTGTTAGTTAATTCATAACTAATTAAAAACTTCGTTTGATTAAAAATTACTTCCAAATAAAAAATTGTGTTGCAGTATGATTTTAAATATGCAGCGCAAGCTTATGTCATTGGATACGTGGAACGATGCGGTGTTGCCATATGTCTTCTTATTATAGGAGACAAATGTTCTTTGAGGAAAATTATTCTGTCTAAATTTCAATGCAGAACCTGCAGTGTTAAAAATTGCAATTTGAAAACCCATCATCTCCCAATCTAGATAGTCGACTGTTCCGAAATTTCAACCAAACATGCATAATGATGAGAACAATGTCTGGTTAACATTCGAGCAAAATCTATAAAAATGAAGAGGACGCGCTCGTTGTACCTTAAGGGGTTATATACAGTAAAATTTTTCGAAAAATCGTTTTTTTTCTTTTGTAATGTACATATCTTTAAGCACACACACAGAAAATTTCTTGTCAATCCGGCGAATATTCTCGAAGTTACACGCACATTTGTAATGACGTGTCAGAGCGTTCGAAAGTGCTTTTTCTCACAACTGTGTTTTTAAACACGGTTGTCGGTGAGCAAGATTTCCCGGAAACGGCTGAATCGATCAGTCCCAAATTTTAACACAATCTTTTCAAGTATATTTTTTAGTAATTAATCGAAGGTTTTTCCTCACCGATAAATATTTTCCATTTTATAAACAATTTAAGGCCGAATTTTTTGTCAAAAATCGATGTTTTTTTTTAGCAGCCGCCATTTTGTCGAAAATGATTATTTTGCTTATTCCTTCGATCAATTACAAGATAATCCATTATATTAACGAAATAGTTTTGGTTTTTTCATTTTAGATGATCCAGGCCAGAGATATCGTGCTCACCCCAAGACGCCTCTTTTTAGAGGTGCCCCCGGAGATCAGCTATAGCAACTTTCAAAATAATTATTTTTACAACGAAAAATGTCAAAATACAGTTAAAAGTTACCATAATATGTGTAGAAATGTTTACGTTAATAGATTTAAAGGTCTTCTCAAGAAAAATTCTTTAAAAATCGATCTTTTTGGGCCTCCTGACTGTATAAAACCCCTTAAACGCGTTTTTCTCGAAACTATATTTCTGCAAAACGGTGTACACGATTTCTGGACATTTAATGAACGAATCGACTTGAAATTTGGTACACTTATTTAGTGTAATAGTAGTTTAGTCGTGACCGAAATTTTTTTTCTTTACATTTTTTTCCAATAGTTATTGACAATAATATAATTTTGCGTCGAAAAATCTTTAAAAAATCTTCTTTTCGATAATTGAAACGCGATAAAAAAAATACTGCTGGGTCAAGTCTCAGTCAATATTATCTATTTTAAGAAAAACAATTTTTTTTCTTTTGGCTAACCTGGGTGCCCAAAATCAAGCACGTCGTTGAGCCCCCACCTCATTTATTAATATGTTTTAATGAAATTTGGCACACGAACTTTGTTAATATATATACAAATAATATCACAACGATTTTTCAATTTTACTTATTCCTTCAGAGTTAAACTTTCGTACTAAACTTGATATTCGAATCGTCACAGTAGCCTAACCCCTTAAATCGAGGATAAATTTTGTTTGCAGCCGGATATTATGGCACCCTCGGATACCGTTGTTAAAAGGTCGTTAGTGAAAACCTTCGGGCTCTCCGAGCCGAATGAACCATAGGACGAAGGAAGATTTGGGAATTTTTCGGGAAATGTCAAAATCGAAATGATTTATTACGAGCAATAAGAAAAAGTCGTAAGGATGGAAGCGTTGACGAGAAAGTGGGAATGGAGCATGGGAAGACAAACTGACCGTCTAACAACTGTTTGTCCGGACTCGCTGTGCAATCCAAGAAGCTACCGCTGACACTGAGATGACCAGCATCGCTGATGCTCGATCGCCTCTTGTGTACTGCCGGCGAATCGGCACCGTTTTGCCGGAGACTAGATAACGTTTCGGCAAGTCGCTTTCGCTTTCGTCTCGTCGAGGCTGTGCTCGGCGTTGCTGCCTGCTGGCTGTCCCTTCGAGCCGATGCGGTCGGTGACAAAACTGATTCGAGGTACTGCAAAGAAACGATCCAGTCAACGATTGTCCGCGTGTCAATAAAAACGGTGACAAAGTCGACAATTCATCAGTTGGAGATAAAAAAGAATTGACCAAGGAACATCAAGAGCAGGGGAGGAAAAATATTGACATTAATTATTACTTGCCCAGGGTTGAAAAATTCGTTGAATTAACAGATAATTTCCCGAGGAAACAAAAAAAAAATTGTAAAATTGACAATTCTCTTTTAGAGGACAGAAAATTCATTGAAAAATTCTCAATTGTCTAAAAACCAAAAATTGATAAACTCACAATTGCCCTTTTACACTTTTGTATTTTTCCGTAAAACTTTTGATTGAAAAATTCCCAATTGAAAATTGATTGAAAAATTCACAATTGTCTAAAAACCAAAAATTTTTTTTTGTAAATTTCCGTAAAGCAAAAAAAAATGAGAAATTAACAATTGCCCGTAGAACATAAAGATAACAAAATAATTAACAACGAATTTGTTAGAGTACGAGGATTGATTGCCAAATGAATAATTAGTTGACTGGGGACGAAAAAATTCATCGACAAATTTACAATTGAGCGCTCGGAGACCAAAAAAATGTTTTAAAGACTCAAGGATCACTTTTCTACGGGACAAGAATCTCGTTGACTATTCAACAGTCAGTCGAATAACGAACAAAGAACTAACAAATTTAGTTGAAAAACTAAACTTAGCGGAACTAAAAAAAACATCAACGAAAAATTGACCTGAGAACAAACAATTAATTGGGGAATTGACAATTATTTTTTAGAGAACAGAAAATTGATTGAAAAATTGCCCATTGACCGAAGAACAAAAATCGAAAAATTGACAATTGCCTGTGAAGCAATTTAAAAAATTACAAATGAACAATTGCTCGAATAACAAAAAAGATAACTGAACACCTGACAATCAATTTTTTAGAGTACAAGAATTGATTGCCAAATTAATCATTAATTGACTAGAGACCAAAAAATTCCTTGACAAATTAATAATGGCCCACAGACCAAAAAAATCAATTAAAAAGTTAACAATTACTTTTCTACGAGACAAAAATCTCGTTAACGAGTCAACAGTTAATCGGCTAACGAAAAAAAAAAACTGAAGAATTATCTGCACAACAAAAAAAAATGAACTAAAAATTGACCCGACAACAAAAAATTCATTGACAAATGGAAATTGGCCTGTTCAGCAAAAAATGTAACAGCAACTAAAACTCAATTCCCTGTTGATTAATGACCGATCAACTTTATCAACCGCCACTCTACCATGAACCTAAAAAAAAGGTAGAACCTAAAATCTTTCACCCATTAGCTCAAACGTAATTTCCTCCATTGCCCCAATGAAGAGCATTATTCCCGGGGAATATTCACACTCACATCTTCGAAGAGATATTCCTTCTCGTCGGCCGCCCCCTCGTTTTGCACCGAAGTCCAGAACCATTCGGCTTTGACGATATGCGCTCGCACCGAGGCCAAGTCAGGTAACGCGTTGACGTTGGACTCGTCGACTACCTGCGGACACGATATTACCCAAGTTTATGACGTTTTTCGACGGTTCGAGCCTTCCATCTCTCTCATCCCCGACAGAACGAAATTACAAGGACGGCACGTTTCAACGATCTTTCACACACACAAAGATTATTTTCATTGGATTCAATTGATTAGATACACATTGGATTGGAGCCCTGAACAATGCCAAAACAAGTCTTCCAATGGAGTTTCCGCGCCATGATCCTCTTGAGCACTTCACAGGTGCGATTCCGTACGATAGGAGGAAGGACAAGTTTCCAGGGGAAAAGAACTGATGTATGGACCACAATTCCTCGTTCCACCCTTAAGGTTGCACCCTTAATTCGACAGTACGACCTACTCGACCTTACGTGGATCAACGATCTTGCACAATGTACATACGTATGTATGTATATATTTATGTGTATATAGGTGCACACATATTGGAGATTTATCATGAGGTTGACGTTTTCAGAGCTGAAATTCAACGCTTTTGGAACGCAAAATACTTCTATGATTATCCAACGCGTTTTCTTTGCAAATTAAGGTCGTTAATCTTATTCGAGTGATTTTCAGAGCCCAACACGACCAAAAAGAATTGGATAATTAAAAAGCATCAATTTTTGTTGCATCGCAACGAACTTCAAAAGCCAACTTCAACATCATGATTTATTTTAAATTTTATACGATTAATTCTTATTACCAATGTTCTCGTGTATTTATTTTTTATACCATTTTTGTGAAAAATCGAAATAAAGTAATTTGTCTATTTGCTTGTAGTTATAGATATATATATATAAATTAACCAGAAAGTCGCGCTATTCAAATTCATCACAAAAATATAAATACATACACACACATTTTTAAGAATTATTAAGAATAATGTGTTTATTTCTTTATATAAATGTGCAAATAACTTCCAAAAAAATCTTTAAAATGTATATACACATGTTATATGTTTTTAAATATTTTTGCAATCAATTTGAATGACGCGATTTGTGATCCAAAAATATTACAAAATTATGAATATATATCACAGTTAAAAGCCGTTTTCAATTTAAACGCGTTTTACCTAGTGAAAAGTAGTTCTAACTGAAGCCCTTCGTTACGACTAGTTTTTCCTAGTGAAAACTAGAATTTATTGATGAATAAATTTGAATGTTAGTTAAAACCGGTTGTACACTAGGAAAAACTGGTTTTAACTAGGAAAAAAACTGGTTTTAGCTAGGAAAAACTGGTTTTTACTAGGAAAATCTAGCTTGAACTAGGGAAAATTAGTTTTAACTAGGAACAAATATTTTAACTAGGAAAAACTAGTTTTAAGTAGGGAAAACTAGTTTTAACTAGGAAAAATTCGTTTTAACTAGAAAAAAGTAGTTCTAACTAGGAAAAACTAGTTCTAACCGGGAAAATCTAGTTAACCCAAACAAACCCAAACTAACTAGGAAAACTAGTTACAACTGTTTGGGTTTGAGACGAGTTTTAGCTAAGATTCAAATGTATTTATCAGTAAATTCGAGTTTTTTGGGGTTTGTTTTGGTTTGAGACGAGTTTTAACTAACATTTCAATTTATTTATCATTATATTCTAGTTTTTTTTTTGTTTGGGTTTGTTCAGATTTAAAACGAGTTTTGGCTAACTTTTAAATTTACTCGTCAGTAAATTCTAGTTTTTAGCCAGGGAAAACTAGTTTTGACGAAGGCGTTCAGTACGAAGGAAAACGCGATCAAACTGAAAACGGGTTTTAACTGTAACGTATACACATTTTCAAAAATGATTACAAGTTATTCGTAAACATGTGTATATATATATTTTTTTTGTCATATTGTTGTATAGATATGTATGTTACTAGTTCGTAAAATTTTTCGTACGATTAGTTTCCATTACCGATGTAAACATATTTCATTTTTTTAAATATAATTTTAATAAACTCGATCAAGACAATTTGTCCACGTTTTTTAAAACACGCGTCTCCAATACGTTTGCACTCAGTATTATCGTGAAGCTTTCATCTCACGAATGATTCAATTTTTAACTGAGAGCGCCCGGCTTTTCCTCAAGAACAATGCGCCTCAATATTTGGCCAGCTGAATATCCATGGTTGTTGCGCATTATTGACTCAGAAATTCCCTGACTTTTTCAGGTTTTCCACACGGGTTTTGCAAATATTCCAGGGAGTCTGAGGTCAAATAAAAAACAATGTTTCCAAGATCAAATATATGAAAGTGTTAAATGCTAAATATTTTTTAAAATTGAAATTCGAAAAATAATTTAAACACTGTATTAAAAGCAAATACATTAAAAGCAAATACCTGTTCTTTATTATGAACAGAATTTTTAATGTCGGTGAGAGTAAATAAAAAATAAATATAAACACTTATCTACAATAATAATTGTGTGCTTGTGTATCGACAAATCGAACGCAAATGTATAGAGCTTTAGAATAAATTAGTTGTCAGTTTTCAATGTTTGGCACTGACATAACTTCTTTTTGGATATAATGAAGAATAATATAAATATTAAAAATATACAACAATATTTGTGTTTATGATTTTCAATTTTTTTTTTCAAGTCGGTATTATATTTCGCAATTCTTGCAAAAAGTAAATTGTGGAAACCCTCTAAGAAATTGTCAAAATTCTTAGATTTTTTCTAATTTTTTTTTCCGGAGGAAAGAAATTCCTTGAGTCGTCCCTGTTTTCCATACGCGTAACAGCCATGATATCGCTCAAAAAAAGGCGAGCTCCAAGTCCATATCGAAGCACAAACAAGACGATATCAACCCTACAAGATCGTCGATCCTACTTCCCTCAACCGCACAATTTCCAAAACGACCCTGCAAGTTCCCCGTAACGAGAATTTAAAGAACCAGCTACCGCAACGAAAGGTTTGTCGTCGAGTCTCTTCGTTCTCGATGGCTCCGTGCATTGTTTCCCGAGAGTTTTAATCTTCGCAATATCCTCGCAGCTCCTCGTGTTACCTACGAAGTTACGCTGTATCGTCTTGGATGCGTCGCATCGATTGTTGATTCTGGGTATTTTGGCGCGTGCGGGAAGCGGACTGGGCAGCGGTGTGTACTTTTGTCTCGGCGGTAACTTCTCGTGGCTCTTGCGCGCGGGGCTGACTTGCATGTACTGCTTGAACGTGTGTGGAAAGTTGATCTCGCTGAATTTCGCGAGTAGATTGGAGGCGAGCTTGAGAGTGCTGGAGTTGTTGTTTCTGGTGGTACGACAGAGTGGTGGCGAATCGTTGAACGGCGATTCCGAATAGTAGAATAGAGAATCGCGTTTTCTCGTGAGATTCGGATGGGAGCGAGTTTTCGGGAATTTCGGATTATCGGGTGTCATGGTGATCGTGGTGGTTGTCGGAGTGACGGTGGTGGTGATGATTTTCGGTATGGCGAAGCAAGATTTTGACTTTCTCCAGCGCACGTAACGACGCGGTGCCATGATTTTTTTGCTCGTTGACGAAAAGCCACCGCGATTACGATCCAACGTCACGTTGTCCAATTTTCTTTCCACCTGAGAATATTCGCCCACGGTGCAGTTTGTTTTCTCGCCAAGATACGAATCATCGACGCTCCTCGACAAATCGACGTCCATACGCGGAGGAATCGCCTCGGGTATTTTGCCGCTGCTGTCGATGGTCTCGCACGAGATGCCGGTCGACATCGAGCTGTCGATGCCCGAGTCGCTCTCGTTCCTCGTCGAGTAATAACCCTCGGACGTCGCGTCCGTCGTGCAATGCGCCATCTCCGTGCTGTTCCAATCCATGCATATGGCGGAATCTTCGCTCGCTTCTCTCGTCATCCTACCGCCGCCCGCTTTCTCGTCCACCACACTCTCGCGCCACGATGACACTTCGTACATCGAGATCGATCTTTCGCCACGTCTCGATCGTAGCCTTCCACCCTCCAGGAGGCCACCGTCCATCGTCTCGTCCCACGACGAGAACGTGCGCGGTATCGTGTTCGTGTAAGGATTGTAAAATGTGAACGAGAACGGCTCGCTGCGGAGCTTACTGAAAGCTACACTCGACTCGCCCGTCGTACGCTTGAAATACGAAAATCTGTTGGTCTGCGTGTCCGATATTCTGCATCGCTGATTTCCCAAATCTGTCACCTGGCGAGAGTTTGGGGTTTTTCACGCCGCGAGAGAAAAAAAAATGGTTATTCGGGTGCGGGGAGGAAAAAGCACGTGGATTCGAGAACCGCACGGAGTGCTCGTTTCAAAGACCTTCACGAAGGAACTCTACATGTGTATGTAAAGATAGAATTGTAATTGTTATTTATGTATTTTTTATTTGCGTATTTTATGTATTATTATTTATTTTATGTATTTATGTATTTTATGTATTATTTGTGTATTTTTTGTGTAGAGGGTGTCCTGTTGTGAATGTATAATCATGTCCATGTGCTGGAATTTCAGTTTAGGTTTTCGAGATTCTGGGCTTTGTTTTTTGAAAAAAATCATCTGCTTTTGGTTTTTCGCATGCCATTTCTACAAATGATACGAATCGAGAAGAACTAAGCTACTTTTTAACGCAATTGGCACGCTATGCGTAAGTTTTTTTTACACCGCAGGCTATCAAAGTCAGATGTTCGAATTGGTTTGTATAGAAATACTGCATAATGTTGGGAAGGTTAGTTCGAAGGTACAAGGTAAAGATGAATAATCATTAGCCCGAGTGCGGTTTGAGACAGTTTGTGGTACAACTCTATTAAAGGGTCTTCTCACTTTAGACGCTAAAAAAAGGCTGTTTTCATGCATTTTTTGGTAGCTTTGCTTGGGTTTGTTTGAGTTTGTTTGCATTTGTTTGGGTCAATATCTATATTAGGATCAATATCTACATTGATAAGGATTAATTATATTAGGATCAATATCTATCATATTATATCAATATTATAAATATTGATATAAAAGTTGTTACACTCAAGGGGTTAGGCCACTCTAGAGACCGAAAAAATAGGCTTTTTGGGGGGTTTTTTTTCTTCAGAAAAGCTACAATGTAAATCGAGATTACATAAAAAGGGTGTTTATCATACATATCAGTGACTGATACAATAATTTTTTTGAAGCGATTAATTTCAAAATGGCGGCAGTGCAGCGTTTATCTCAAAACTGCATTTTTTAAGTTGGCCGGAAACATAACTCGGGCAATTTTCAACCGATTCACTTGAAATGTTGAATATATCTTGAAAAATACATTGTCTATGGAAGTACGTAGGACTCCCCAGTACTAGTAATTTTTATTTGGGACCTACGACGATGACAAAAAAGAATTGATTTTTTTTCTCACTTCAGCCGATAAAAAAGCCTATTTTCATGACTTTATTTGATAGGTTTATATTATAGATATTGATATAAAAGTTGTTACAATTTGAGAAGATAGCAAAAAAGAAAGAGGATAGAGGAACAGAGGTATAGTATATAAGGATATTAGCATGTAAGCTTTGTAAATATGTAAATATATAACTAAATAGACAAGTAAGGAAAAAGGAAGATTCAGTACGTAAGTGTGGGTGGACAAGTGGCAAAAGGATGCTTATAGCGTTAAGGAGAGATATACACCTAGATGGTCGAGGTCGAGGATTTAGAAGTTATGAACATTCAGTCGACCGTAGAAGAGCTACACTATGGGCCTGGTATCGATGATTCCATGTAAGTTGACAAATTCCTTGATTTATTCATTCCCAAATTTTCAAAAGCGTTTTTCTCAAAACCACGTTTTTCAAATCGGTACGCAAAATTTCTCGAAAACCAATGAACCGATTGCCTTGAGGTTTTTTGTGGTTATTCTATACACCATTATCTAGTACTTGTCATAGGATTTCTTTTCCCGTTACTTAGTTTTTGTTTTATAGGCACAATAATAACTAATTTTTGGCCCAAAAATCACTATTTATGTTCAAACGTCCGGCATTTTGTCATAAATCGATATTTTCAAAATCGGCTATGACAAGTACCAGATTACAGTATCTAATTTAATAATCTTTTTGGTTTTTTTTTCAAATGATTTTTAAAGAAACGCCAGTGGCTACCGTATACACAGATTTTTTTACGACGCTCCAAGGATCATACAATATCCTTGTATATTTTTGATATTTTTAAATAAAGAAAATTAAACATATTTTTGAATGTATATACTTTTGCATGATTAAAACCCTAATTCGAAATTGCGAATGGTTTTCGTTGAAAAAAATCACAAAAATGACCTTTTTCCGGCTCCTAGGTATATATCTCCCCTCAAACCGGGTCAAAAAAAGTTATCGTTTGTAGAAATGGCATGCGAAAAATCAAAAGCAGATTATTTTTACCTCGAAAACCGTGGGACTTTTACTAAACTGAAATTCCAGCATATAGCGGGACATAAGTTGACCTGTATACAGTTGCAAGATCGTTCATTCATAACAGGACACCCTGTAAACGTTTTATACAGCTTGAGGCAACAACTGTTAGCAGTAAAAATATTTTTTACCTATCAGACTTAGGAGAAAACTTTCCTACAAAATTTGCACAGGGAAAATTCGCGAAGGGAGTCATCGAGTGGTGGCTGCGAGGTTCAGCCAGGTGGAGACCCTTCGGAGATTTCAAAGCCACCTCCTTTTTTTCAAGCGACACGCCCTTCGAACTATGCAACTTTTGGAGGAAAAATGTTCTCCTCAGTCCGATAGATTAGAAAATATTTCTACTGCTAATAATTGTTGCCTTGTCCGGTATTTATAGTGATGTCCATGCTGTAAAACTATTTTTTTCAATATAAATATCACATTATTTATATTTATATGAATATTATTATTATTATTGCGATTATTATTAATATTATAATTATATATTATATATAGTGTATATTTATTATTACTTATGTATTTTTTAAATATAAGTTTTATACATAAGGGAATTGAATATATATATGTAACTTAAATACCAAAAAATAGATCGATAAGTATTATTATTATTATTATTATTATTATAGTCTCAATCGAACATACAGTCGCTCTAAACGCTCACGGTGTTAAAGCTTGCATCGTTGGAATGCAACGAAATTCGTTTTTATATTCTCATTTCCTTATTTTTCGTGTTATATAAAATATATTTTGTGTGCCGATTTCGATTGTAGATTTTCGAATAAGCGTTGTAAAAAATGGTTGAGGTATTTTCATAAAGAAAAACGAAAAAAAATGTAAAGAATTGAGAAATAATCATTCTTATCCCATTCCCACAGTGCGAGCTCCAATCTCATCAAAATTTATCCACGAATGGGAAACTTTGAATGAAAGCCAAAGATCGAGAGAAAAGAAACGGGGAGCAATGATCCGGCGATCCAAAGACGATGTTAAAAAAAGTTTGAGTGATTCACCGTGAAATGTGGCGAAAGATTGAGCGTTTGGAGAAAAAAAAATGTACCTCTCTGTATTGCGACAAACTTCAACGTGCCAATTTCATGTACTCGGCTTAGAAAACAAATCGACGTTGTCCGACTTGAAAATAAGTCTCTCTTTTTATGGACACGATGGTTTCGTCTCGAACGCTTAATTTATTCGTGATTTTTTTTTTTTGCTTACCACATGCGTGCAGTTGGGATCGTCGATTTCCGTGGGTTCGCCGCCCTGCTGTTGCAAAACTTCGCACATGTGTTTGTTCTCGTCCTCGGGAAAGCCAAAGAAGCAGACTTTCGCACCGACGAAAGGTTTGAGCTTGAAGTTCGCGATCTGGCGGGATAAAAGCGAACGATTAGGAGACGCGTCAGGGGAGGTGGTCCAAGGAACCGGAAGTTGACGAAGTGCCGAATTGTGGGGTAAGAGCGAGAGGGATACAGAGGGTCGTAAAGAATTCCGGAATTGGGGAAAAACGACTGACCAGCTCCTCGTTGTTGCCGAAACTCTTAGTGTCGTGTTTCCGGTCCCAGAGCGCGGTCACCCAGTTCATCGACATTATCGGCACTCGAAATGTCACCGCGTACTTGTACTTCTCGCCGCCGCAACAATTCGCTATAAGATGCGTCACCTTGACTCCCATCTCTTTTCTTATACTACCGCCCATGCTGTGGATCATGTTGATGAGCTTCGTCTGCAACAAAACCGAGGTTTGACATTTATAGGTTATACTTAGAGGAATAGGTATGTATGACATTTTTAGGAAACTCATTATAGGATAGGTTTGAAATTTTTTAAATTTTTTGAAATTTTTTGAAAATTGTGAAATTTTTTGAAAATTGTGAATTTTTTTGAAAATTGTGAAATTTTTTGAAAATTGTGAAATTTTTTGAAAATTGTGAAATTTTTTGAAAATTGTGAAATTTTTTGAAAATTGTGAATTTTTTTGAAAATTGTGAATTTTTTTGAAAATTGGGAAATTTTTTGAAAATTGTGAAAATTTTTTAAAATTTAAAGAAAAAAAAATTCGGAATATTTCAAGTCGATCCGTTGAAAATTGAGGTTATGGGCGTTTACAGGTTCCGCGAACCGGCGAAATTTAAACGCGTTTTTTCTCAAAATCACTTTTTCAAGATCGGTGGCCGCGATATCTCAAAAATCACTGCACCGGTCAACTTCAAATTTTACAAGCTTCTTTTACATATCAGAAAGCAGTGCTTGAACGAAGGATTTTTTTTCTTCAATGCATAGTTTTTTTTTATCAACAAAAATAGAGCGTTTTTTTCACCGAAAATCCATACATTCATTTTGGAGGCCGTTTTTTTCAAAAATCAATATTTTATTAAATCCTTCGTCAAGCACTAGATAATTTCATGCAAAAACGAAATGCGTTTGGTTTTTTATCTCGACAGATTTGTTTAGGAGCGGTGTTCACATTTATAAATAGTAGTAGTAAGAAGTTTTATTTGCATCGCCTTTTCGGCTTTTGACAAAGCTGTTACACCGTTAAGGCGGGATGTACATTTAGACAGGAGAAAAATAAGCAATATTGAGGGATTTTTTTAAACTAAGAAATAATTATTCTGCAGTTATCGAACTTTAGGTATACTTTAATAGTATATTTAAGTATACAAAACAATTTTTTAAATTATTTCATCATCAAAATGGCGGAGCTGTGGCAGAGTGTTACAGCAAGGTCGCCGCCGGAGTTGCGAATTGGCGTGCAGTATGTGACGGTAATTAAACTGAAAAAAATGCAAATTTAAATTTTATTTTTACTCTTTTTTTTTTGCGAAAAACTGCGAAAAACGCGTTTTTTTTACTTTTTTCGTTTTTTCATCTGCCATTTTTTTATTTTTTGGTAAAACTTTATATCCGAGGGTCATTTTGCAGCTGGTGTCATACTGAATCTAATGGACTTTGATTTTTTTGTTTCAGACAAGCCGTTGCCGAGTTGTGATGGAGCCACCTAGCCCACCTATTTTTGAGGCGTTACGTTAAACTATAGTTTTTGTACTTAAAAATGAATAAAAATGAATGAATTTTTTTAAAATGTATTTCAAGACTTTATTTATCAAGCCCGACAACTTTTATATTCATATCTTTTATAAAATCCTTTAAAAACATCGCGGAAGTAGCCTTTTTTCATGGCTCCAAAGTGGACTGGCCCCTTAAAGAAGAAAAAAAAGAAATCGATATTTTGACCGTTGTAAATGTGTATCCCGCCTTAAACATCGCTCTTACAATCTAACTCATATCTTTCCTCTTTTATTATTTTTAATTTTCGTCACACTCTGCGTTCTCGCACGCCACCACCGTTTCTCTTTTCTTAGACTCACTTTCTATTTCCCTTAAAGAAATACACATATATACATCTATCTCCCCTCTCAGCATCCCTATTAATTTGTCTTCTACTCCCCTCTTAACCCTTTCCCCGTTACCCACTTCTCTATATATGTTTTAGCTTCCTTAGATAATGCCCCTCTTTCTTTTCACACGTAATCAGGTGCTCCATTGTTTCCCTTTCTCGTTCACATATCCTACAAGTCCATTCCACTTCCCCCTTTTTTTCCACCCTCCCTATATTTTCACACCGTATCCTCGCCCATGCTTCCTTATACTTTCCTTCAATTTTTTTTGCCGGCCAACACATTGATAATTATTTTTCAGTATAAAAGTTGTAAAAGGTACTTGAAACCATACTCTTTAAGGGGTTTTCTCACTTTAGACGCTGAAAAAGGCTATTCTCATGAATTGTTTTTTATGTTTATATTATAAATATTCATATAAAAGTTGTTACACTTAATAAATACACTTTCGAAATACATATTAAAAAATTTGTTTATATATTTATGTAACCCAAACAAACTTTAAACGCGTTTTTCTCGAAACGTTTTTCGACGGCTTGTTGATAAAATCTTCGAAACTACTCAACCGAACCTTACGAAATTTTAATCACATATTCTTTATAACTATAGCTATAGGGCATATCAAGGATTTTTTTAAATTTTAATATTTCCTATTTTTTTTCCAAAAACGGTGAAAAACGTTTTTTTTTGTTTTTTCGAAAAATTTCCATTTTGCTATTTTTGCTAATTTTGTTAAATTAAAGAAAAAAAATTAATGTATGTCGAAAGTGTATTTATTAAGTGAAACAACTTTTATATCAATATCTATTATATAAACCTAAATACGCTAAAAAAATGTTAATTAATGTAAAAAAAATTGTAAACCTGCATACGTTTTCCAAAATTCACGAAATTTACTCTTTTTTCGCTCACGAGCGAGATGTAAACCGTTGGGGCATCTGCATGAACTTCAAATTTCGAAAAAACGATTTTTTATTACATAGTTTTACAGCCTAGGGTATTTACTTAGCAATCCGGATTTGGTAAGAATTCTAAAAATCGATCGACATATGACGATTTTTGTGAATGGTCAGGTCGCCCACTGCGCTTCAACGAACCACCTCACTTTAAATTCGGACAGAACATAATTTATAACATTTTCCATCGTGTGACCGGATGTTTTTTGCATATGTTTATCCAATTTGAATAATACAAGTTGTTTTTTGGTTAAAAATCGACTTTTTCTCCTACAGCTTGGGATTTTAATAATTCTCAAAATTTAAAAAAAGTATCCGGTCCTACGAAAATTTTATTATTATGCACTGAAAAAAAAAAATCATTGGTGTTATTGAATGAAATTTCGTTGATTCAATTGTGAAATTGTTGGAGTAAATAATCGAATTTATTAGTCCAAACAAAACGCTATTGACTTCAATAACATGATAAAATTGCAAGTTTTTTTTTCATTCAAAAGATATATTGTTAGCCGAGAACAATATATTATTGAAACTATCTAAGACATTATTGCGAACATATTATATAGTTTTGAATGCAATTTCTGCAACGAACGAAAAAAGCGTTTCAATTCATAACATGAATTGTTATGTTATTTTATGAACAATTCATAACATGAATCAACAATCATAAATGATTGTTGATTCGAGTACACAAGAAAAATTGAATTTCGCTCGTTTGATCAAATACAGTTTCTATTGAGTAAATATGTTATTTTATTGTTTTCACCATATTCGATATTGATTTTATGTACATTATTCGTTAAAATATCAACATTTTATTTTGATTGAAAAATATTAAGCAAACGTTTAAATTGGTTAAAAAATTATGCGAAAGTGAAATTTGTTTCTTGCACATTTGGTTGAAAAAATTCAACCAAATCCGAGCGCCACCGAAATGATAGGTGTGAGGAACCCCGTAGTTCTCGGAGTTACCGCTAGAGGCCGCACGCGCGCTCGTTCCTCGTAAGCGTAGCGCGAACCGAAAGTCTACTTAAACGCTGGAGAAACTCTAGAGAGTATCGTTTCTTGCCATGTGGCTAAGATCAAAGTGTAGTATCTGTTCTAATCAGTTGGATATCTGATATTCTCTCCATGGATATTCCATTGGATATCCGATATTCTCTCCACTATTATCGTGGATGATCATTCTAATGCTCACTTTTTATTTAAGATCTAAAACAAATTGAAACACTTACGTCCCATGGCATATTCGTTTCGATGTAGTAAAGGAATAATAAATTCTATCACATTTTCCAATATTTTATAGTATTGAAACAATCTCATATATTGGTGGCACTCCGCAGCAGCACATTTAATTGGATCAACCAATATATTTTTTTGACTGAATTGGTTTTTTTTTCTCAGTGTGGTAAAAGTACATTCATAGTAAAAAGCACATTCTTTAAATATGGCGTTAAATTTCGCATCGTTGGAGTACAACGTTTTTTTTTTTTTTCGTTATTTGACCGTTTTCATTATTATCTAAAATCTCTTCTTCGTGACTTTTGGTTATAATTTTTCATTATCGATTTTCAAAATCGCATTGGAGACTTTCGTAGCCAAAATGTGGCAAAAAAATTCGGGGATAAAAAAATATGTATTTTCGTCGCATTCTAACGGTACAAACTTCAATGCCATCTTTAAATAATAATATCTTCATTTTTAATTAATAATTGTTGATGAAAAAAAACTCAACGTTGTCAAGACTATGTATCAATAGTGTACAAAATCCCGATCTCGTCTTCCCAATTATCTCATCAGAAAAAAAAATTGAAAATCGACCTGAACTTTGGACGTGTCCGAGCCGCGAAAACTCACCAATTCGTCCTTCTTACGAAAACCCGTAAAGACGACCACCGTTCCGAGCATAGCTTGCGTGTACAAAGGACGTGAAATACTCGGCAAGGACTCTTTCTTCTCCGCCAACTGCAACAACGCCGTTGGTCCCAATATTCTGTGGATAAGAGGTAGAATGATGGAAAAAAAAAATTATACGATGTAACATAATGCACATAGATATGATAATAACCACACAAATATTTAAAAGATCTAGTAACTTTTTACATATCTATACATAAGCCAATGTGAGGCATTTAAAAAAATGATAAGTAGAGATGTGAGGACGAACACTTTATAGAAGCAAAGAAGAAGAGACGATGGAATGAACTGCTAAATAGAGACATTAGGCCTGTACTCTGCGACTACGTGAGAAAGTTCGAGGAAAAGGTGCGAACCACAAAAAAACGAGTAGTAAACAGGGTAAAAGACGATAAGTTGTAATGGAAATGTAGTACCAGAGAAAAAGAGAATAATGGAAACCAACGACAAGAATGGCTAAATATATAAATAATACCAATATTAATATCGGCACTAATATATGTGTGTATGTATATTAGGGTGATTCGTTTCAGGGCAACTTTTTTTTTTGACCCATCGTGCCCGAAAACCTTTAGTTGGTACCCAAAAACGAACTTTCGTGAAAGGGGGGTGTTGTCAAAAAATATTTAGAGGTCGCGAATCAAAATTGAAGGTTTCCCATTTGATTAACATTGAAAAAAATGTTTTTCTCATTATTAGTGTTACCATTCCGCGAATTTTGATATCGCGATATTTTCCAAGTGGGTTCTCATAGGAAATATGATACTCCACAATAAAGTTCATTGAGCCATGGCCGTAAATTCAACCGTTTCAGCGGCATCATTATTTCAAGTGGATATTGTGCAAAATATCTATTCAAACGGCTGTAACGCCAAAGCTATTAGATATATCGAAAAAAATTCAGATGAGAACTTTGTAGAGAAAGTAATTTTCTACAAAAAAGTCTTATAAGCCGAGCCCGAAAATTCAACTCTTTCTCAGCTATAGGTGGATGAAGTAAAACGAATAGATATTTTTTTAAACAAAAAAATCTATTTACTTTACTTCATCCACCTATAGCTGAGAAAGAGTTGAATTTACGGGCTCGGCTTATAAGACTTTTTTGTAGCAAATTACTTTCTCTACATAGTTCTCATTAAATTTTTTTTCGATATATCTAGTAGCTTAGGCGTTACAGCCGTTTGAATAAATATTTTCATACAATATTCACTTGAAATAATGATACCGCTGAACGGTTGAATTTACGGACTTGGCTCAATGAACTTTATTGTAAAGTATAATATTTCCTATGAGAACCCACTTGGAAAATATCGCGATATCAAAATTCGCGGAATGGTAACACTAATAATGAGATAAACATTTTTTCAATGTTAATCAGATGGGAAACCTTCAATTTTGATTCGCGACCTCTAAATATTTTTTGACAACACCCCCCTTTCACGAAACTTCGTTTTTGGGTACCGACTAAAGATTTTCGGGCACGTTGGGTCAGCAAAAAAAAGTTACCCTGAAACGAATCACCCTAATATATATATATATATATATATATATATATATATATATATATATATATATATATATATATATATATATATATATATATATATATATATATATAAAGGAAAGTGGCGATAAGGCAAACAAAACGAAGGAAAGAAAAACAGAATGTATATAGGTATTTTTAAACATATTTAGGCTAGAGAGGAATTAGTAATGTAAGATTAGTTTTAAGGATTAGTTTTAAGTTTTTCCTTCGTTTTGTTTGCCTTACTCGTATGTGTGTGTGTGTGTGTATATATATATATATATATATATATACATACGAGTAATCTTGCTAGTACACTAAGAGCACAACTAAGGAGTGTGCCCTTCGAAGTTTACGAATCTCAGCATCAAATTACCCAACCGAAAGTTTTCGAGCACGGAAATAATTAAGGGGTTAGGCTGCTGTGAAAATGTCAAAATTGTGTTTTTCAAAACGGTGTACACGATTTTTCGCCATCTAATGAACGGATTGACTTCAAATTTGGTAGACTTATTCGGTTTAATAGTAGTTTAGTCTTGACGGACGATTTTCTTCGTAACATTTTTTTTAATTAGTTATCAACAATAATGTCATTCTCCGCGAAAAAACGAAGAAAAAAAATTAATTACCGAAACGCGAAAAAAGCACGTTCAAGTCATAGCCAATATTATCTATTTTAAGAAAAAAAAGTGGTTCTTTCTGTTTCAGATCAACCGGCTGGCCAAAATCAAGTACACCGCTGAGCTTTGTTAAAGGGCTATGACAGTGTGACACTTTCAAGAAAATAAATTTTTTTGGTCTTTTTCGACAGTTTATACTTTCAAGAATATCCTGTAGGAATTCCGTATCTCTAATCATTTTGTCTTGCAAAAATCGATAGTTAAATGTTCAAACGCGTTTTTCTCGAAATGAGATTTTTCGAATTTGCTGACATTGTAACTCAACGAGCAATTATCCGATTGACTTGAAATTTGAACTGAGTACTCTTGAATATATTTACTCTACAATGACGTAGGATATTTTTGATTGGATGAAAATTGACGATTTGGCATTGAAAAAAACGACCATTTTATCGGCAAGAAAACAAACTTTTTTCATAACTACTCCATTTTGTTAGATTTTGATATTTTTCGAAAATCCTACGTCATTGTACAGGAAATACCTTCCAGTTTAACGACATTTTTTTCTTTTTCGGTTTCAGCTACTCAATCGGCCGGAATCATGTCAGCAGTGGAGGAACTTTTTTTTTGGCGCCTCCGAAGGCAGCGCATAAGTAGCTTGGATCTCAATATTTTTCTATGAAAAAATTATGTAATATAGGTCAAACATAGCCAAATATATTCTTAATTTTCCGAAAAATTCAATTGAGTACTTTTCTTCCAAAAAATTCCCGAAAATCACCTAAATGTTCAGCGTTCACACTGGTATAGCCCCTCAATGTACATACGAATAAGTGGCCAAACGATTTTTCCACCATCTTACTTACACCTTCAAGCTTGATTTTCTTAAATCCTGATTTTCACGTCGTCACAGTAGCCTGACCCCTTAAAAAACTGATCAAAACTCAACATTGTCGCGAGCGAAGATAAAGAATCGTCTGTTGATACGCCGCAAAAAAAAAACAACAACAAATTATGGCAATCCCCGACCCGAGGCAAAAAATAACGACTGTAAGGAGCAAAAAAATCCGCAATAAAAAATTCCGATTACCGTGAGTCATCGTTTATTTTGTCCGTTGAAAAAGAAAAATTCGTCTCGGAGCATTACTCACGTAGCATCTCAATGAGGAGATGATTTTGATTGCTTATCACACTCTCAACATTGCCTCGTGAGCAAATGGCTATAAATATAGTGAGTGGATCAATATTATCACACACTTTTTTTCCCCCGTGGATTTTGTCCGATACGATTTTTCTTTTCTCGCCCGCGATTGCGTTTCTTTCCTACTCGAGGGCTAAGGAGAATGGCAATTTTATTCAAACGGCGCAGATCACTCGTGTACAATTTTCATCTTCTGCGTACGCGCAATTTCTCGTTACTCGCATAATCGATGTATTTTTTTTTTTGCGGAATAAAAATTGACGGAGTGACGATGTGGAGGGACGGGGAAGAGAGGAGAGACGAGGAATCTTTTTTTCCGTTCACCTGTGGGCACTTTTGTGAAGAACATCGTACTCGGGTCCCTCGAACTGTTGGAGTATAAAATACGTGCAGTAGGTGGTGTCCTCGATGTATTCGGAGCCGCAATCAGACTTGAGAACGGGAACGCTGAATTGTTGTGCCGCCGCACCGAGGGCCGCGTCGTCGCAGGTCGCACCGACCAGGCATATGCGCTTCTTCCTCGGTATTCTCGCCGCTGTGGTGCAATAAAAAAAAAAAGAAACATCATCGAGCAAAAGCCGAAGAGAAAAGAACAACGGCCAATTAAAAAAAAAACACAAATATATAAAATGCAACGCAAAATAAAGAAAAATAAAGTATTCAAGAAAACAACGGGAAATAAAAGAAGGCAAATATTAAAAATCAAATATTTAAAAAAACAACGGAAAAATGAAAAAATCAATTATTGAAAAAACAACGGAAAATTGAAAACCATTGAAAAAACAACGGAATTTCAGGAAAATCATATATTTAAACAAAAACTCGAACGAAGGGAAATTTAAAAAAACAACGTAAAATAAAAAAAATGAAGAAAAAAAAACGGAAAATTGAAGAAAAAAACAACGAAAAATTGAAGAAAAAAACAACGGAAAATTGAAAAAAATAAAATATTGAAAAAACACAAATGCAACGCAAAATAAAGAAAAATAAAATATTCAAGAAAACAAAGGGAAATAAAAGAAGGCAAATATTAAAAATCAAATGTTTAAAAAAACAACGGAAAAATTAAAAAATCAAATATTGAAAAAACAACGGAAAATTGAAAACCATTGAAAAAACACCGGAATTTCAGAAAAATCATATATTTAAACAAAAACTCGAACGAAGGGAAATTTAAAAAAACAACGGAAAATTGAAGAAAAAAACAACGAAAAATTGAAGAAAAAAACAACGGAAAATTGAAAAAAAAATATTGAAAAAACAACGGAATTTCAGAAAAATCAAATATTTGAAAAATAACTCGAGCGAAGGAGTCCGTAGAACCGGAAACAGCCCAGCCGATTTCCGGGACCGTGCAGATCGAACCGGTGCGTTATCCGGATCGTCTGGGGAAATGACCTTGCCCAACATACGCGACGCGTCCCCGACCAAACGAGTTTTAATTCGTTTATTCTAACGTACGCGCAAACCGGATAATTTGATCTAATTAAGCCGAGAGGAACGTCGACAAGAAGCATGAGAAAAAATACTGCAATTGTTTCGCTCCGGAGATACGCGAACAGGCGGTACGACCGGGCACGATTTTCCTCTACGCGTTTAAACATTAAATGGAAAATATAACACGCAGGTGTGCGTGTGTGTGTTTTCCTTACGCGGCGTGGGAAACGAGAACTCCCGCGCAAACAAAAGGTGAAAATCCTGGGCAATTCCTAGTTGACGGGGTTTTGTATTTGCGAGCACGAAGTTTGCATCGTTGAATGATAAAATTATGAATTTGTTTTTCTTCAACGGTACGGTTTTTTTGGACGTTCGTTTATAGTCACGTTACTAGTAATATAAATATATAAATATATACATAATAAATGTAAAATATAAATAATAACAATTGTGCAATATAATATTATATATATATATACATATATACAGGGTGTCCTGTTCTGGTTGGATAATCCTGCACGATAGGTCAGATCATGTCCTACTATATGCTGGAATTTCAGGTTAGTATAAGTCTCACGGTTTTTTGAGATAAAAATCATCTGCTTCTGGTTTTTCGCATACCATTTTTATAAATGATAACTTTTTTCTACCTGGTAAAAAAATACTCTTGGTTATTTGCTTTGTCTGGAAAACTCTTTTTTTTAACCTTAAATGTTGAGGAAACTTTATGAAAAAAGATCTTATGCAGAATTTTCATACAAACCAATTCGAACATCTGACTTTGATAGGCGCGTAAAAAAATGTACTACGCATATCGTGCCAATTACTTTAAAAAGTTGCTTAGTTATTGTCGATTCGTATCATTTGTAGAAATGACATGCGAAAAACCAAAAGCAGATGATTAAAAAAAAACATAAAGCCCAAGATCTCGAAAACCGTGGGACCTTTACCAAACTGAAATTGCATATATATATATATATATATAAGGTATCCCACGTGAATTCGGTGGACTTTTTCCATGACCCTCGCCAATTCGATTAATTTTTTTTTAATCTGAATCCATTGACACTAAAAGACACCCTGATTTTTTTTACATTTTTCGAAACAACCCTTAGTTTAAAAAAAAAGAAATTCTCCGGAAAAAAAACGCCTGGATTTAAAAATCTGAAAAAATTCCCAAAAATGCGTGATCGTATGTAAAATTTTTAAAGCTAATACCTGCAGTGGAAGTATCATTTTTCTGTGCTGTCTGAGCGATTAACGTTTAAAAAAATCCGGAAAAATTCGAGAACGGCTTACTTCGGGCGGATGATTAAATATTTTGATACCCACAATGAATTTTTTTGACCATTTTTGAATAACCAAATCACAATCATGGACCTTGAACAGTTAGCAGTCAATTTTTCGGATTTTTTTAACGTTAATCGCTCAGAAAGCACATAAAAAATCATACTTCCACTGCGGGTGATAGCTTGAAATTTTTTACATATAATTACGCATTTTTGGGAATTTTTTCAGATTTTTAAATCGGGGCGTTTTTTTTCGGAGAATTTTCTTTTTTTTCAGTGAGGGTTGTTTCGAAAAATGTTTAAAAAAATTCAGGGTGTCTTTTAGAGTCAATGGAATCAAATTTAAAAAATTCCTCGTATTGGCGGGGGTCAGAGAAAAAGTTCACCGGATTCACGTGGAATACCTCATATATATGTATTACATTATATAAATATTATTACTCATATACATTTCCTATATAAGATTTATAGATGAATTTGTGTGTGTGTGTGTGTGTGTATGTATGTATGTATGTATGTATGTATGTATGTATGTATGTATGTATGTATGTATGTATGTATGTATATGTATGTATAAATTCATGTATATATATATATAGGGCGAGCAGTTGTGTAAACCCCCTTAACGGGTTACACCTCGCTCGTGGCCGGAAAAAAGATTGAAGACTGAAAAATATTTATAAATGTGATAGATACAATGGTTTGTGGAGAGTATTGTTTGAATAACGTTCTTCGCGGTGCACCACTACTGCTCGGAAATAAATCATCCAAAATAAAAAAGCCAGGGGCATTTAGTTCTCCCATGAAATTATCTATAAGGCATGGACGAAGGATTTTACAAAATATGGATTTTTGAAAAAATGGCTGTAGTCCAAACCAAAAGTGTTATCAACTATCTTCTATTTTCGTTGATAAAATAAAACCCAAGAATCGAAAAAGAAAATTCCTTCGTTCGAGCACTACTTTTTGATGGGTAAAAGGAGCTTGTGAAATTTGAAGTTAATTGGTGCAGTGATTTTTGAGATATCGCGGTCCCCAATTTTGAGGAGAATCCGTTTTAATTTCGCCGGTTTGCGAAACCTAAACCTAAACCTACCCACAAAGGCCTATAACTCTTTCAATTTTAAATGGACCGACTTGACATTTTTTAGAGAATATTTTGAAGAGGTAATATTTTGAAAAACCGTCGAAAACCCAGAATCGATATTTTCATAAATGTCCACCCTAACACAACTTATATATAAAAAGTATAAACAATAATAATGATCATAGAATACAATAATGTTTGTATATATACATATATATATAGTAGATTCTTCATTACCAGCTCCCTAGTTACTTTTTTTGGGCCTCGAAATTTGGGAATCAGGCCACCCTATCATTTCCACGGGGTTGAAGTTTGCATCGTTGGTATGCCACGAAAATATATTTTTTTTGTATTGCCACATTTTTTTGGCACATTCAGGCTACAACAGTCACTGAAACATTTTTGAGAATCGTTATTCAAAATTTATAGCCACAAGCAGCCACAAAAGATTTCAAATATCAATGAAAAAATCAAAAAGATTTTTTGTTGCATTCCAACTATGCAAACTTCAACATCATACGAATTTTTTTTTCAATTTCTCGTTTTCATTGTTACCCAAAATCATTTTTGGCAATAATGGAAATGGAAATTCGGCAAATACAATAGAAAAACTTCTGCATTGCGTTCCAATGGTGCGAACTTCATCGTCATCTATTTCCAGGCTACAGAAATCGCGAGTATTTCTTTAGGATCGATATTAGAGATTAAAAATCCAAATTCAGGGAATAAGATAGTAGAGGATCAAAAAGGGCTCATTGTGTTGAAGGGATGCAAATTTCAAGGCCGTTGGTTTTCCCACTGGAACATTGCCTGGGTATCACTTCCATCGCGCCATTCTCCAAAAAATCCGAAAGAGGACGTTTGACGTTTTATTTTTTTATTTGGTCATCTCGTTCCATCAATTCAGTCCCACAAAACGTTGCAGCGGCGGCCATTGTCTTTGGAAGATAAAGCAGCAGACATTGCGTACGGAGCTTATCGCCGCACGAAGCAGATAAATTGGTCACTGAGGCTTATCGTGCCAAGCGATAAATTTATTGTCCCATCGACAGAGAGGAAGAGGGCAACTTTGCCGCTTTGAATAACCGACTAACAGCCCGAGTGGATGAATTATTCTTCGGCAGGCGGGAAAAAAGATCGAGGACGTGAATTCCGAGAAGGAAAGAGCTCAGTGCCACGCGCAAATTCGAAGGAGACGCCACGGAAATGCTCCCACTTGGATTCTCCATTCGTACTGCCATTTAGTCTTTGCTAGGAGGCTTACGACGCTCCGGCAGAGACGGAAGTAACGCCTGCACTTTTGGGCCTCAACGAATGTTATTTCAGCCTCCGCAATGGACGGCACATGGAAATCTTCGGATATCGAAAATTCCGACACAATTTTGTCTCCACGCAGCTCAGATTCGAGCGCATAACCTGCCGCACGTGAAAGAATTGCCATTGCTCAGCGACGAAAATTTTCGTCACCAGGGTCCCAACAAGCGTTGTTTTGCTTTTTCGTTAATACTCGAGTTTCGAGTAAAGCAAAAAAGGTCAGCAAGTTTTCGCGTGCCGTATCGTCGATCAAGTCTGACGTAATTTTACCCAAAACCTGAATGTGTCAAGGCCGAGAATGCGAAGAAAACGACGAGAGGGAAAAAAAAAAGGAGAAACCAAATATAAAGGAAAAAAAAAGGAAAGGTCGCGAAAGCCTCTCGGGAAATGCCGAATTCCTTTCGTTCGCGTGTACACACGAATACAAATGCGAGACAGAGAGATAGAGAGAAAGAGAGAGAGAGAGAGGAACGTGGAGTTAAAATTGGAGGCAAAAGAGATCGTTGGAATGACAGGAAGGCGTCCAACGTCCGAAGTTTTTCCGTACGCGCGAGTGACGGTTTTTACGATGTACGCGAGATGGCCCGACGAGGTAAGGTTAGGGTAAGACAGGTACGCAAATATTTGGATTCTTCTGTATTCTTTGTTGTTGTTTCGTTTTTTTTTCTCTCGCGAAATGCACAAAAGGACTATTCATTGAGAGTAAACTCGGCTTGACCACCCCCACCCCCTGCGTGCGTCTCTCTCGCTCGGAAAACACGCGCGAGCGAGACGGAGAGAGAGAGAGAGAGAGAGAAAAAAAAACGGCAGAAAAGTGATCGGAGAGAAGAAAAAAAACTTACGCTCCGTCTTGACCGTCTCCTCACTATTTATATCGCTGATACTGCTGTGAACGCTTTGCTCTTCCATTTTGGCCCCTATCGGTCTGGTTACAACATCGGTCCACCGCCACTTTAATAACGTTGTTTCGTCGTACGCTGGTGCTCAGCGGCGCGGGGCTGCTGCTTGCGCGCGCGTTACGGGGCTAATATATATTTTAACGTAAAAGAAACAAAAGGTTGGATCGGCTCGTTTACCGAGCGCGTACGCGCTCGCGACGATGAGGCGCGCGCGTGCTATCAGCGACCACGGACACCAGAGCCTTCGTATTTATCATTTAAAATCCATCGCTCGCCCATCGGACGCACGGGTAAACCACATACGCACACACTGATTTTCAACTTTCGGGCATGAAAAGTCACGAGGAGAGCGCGGCGCTCACACGGCGGGCCTCGAAGCGGGCGGGTGGGGAGCGCGCTGTGGGGAGGTTAGATACGAGGCAAATAAGCGAACTGTGTGTGGGATTTTTACAAGCGAGAAAATTTCGGCTCGTTCCGCGATCTATCGACTCGCTTTTGCACTGCACGCCTTGTCGCTCTCTTTTTTTTTCTTCTTCTCGCTCTGTCCTTCTCCGTCGCGAGTCCTTCGCTTACCCGCCGCACGTCACTGTGGCGCTGCTGCTCACCCGTTTTCGGTAAGGTTCACGCGAGAAAAACACGACGCTCGTTTGTTCGCGCGATCATCCCCGAACATTCGGCCGCGAATCGACAATTTGTTATTCGATTTTTTTCTTTCTTTTTCTGGAGTTCTTCCCGCTGAGGGAAAATTCGTTCGATTTTACGCCGCGCCGCGGTGGCGGCGGAACAGTGACAGCTCCCCCCTATCATCGAGCAATCACTCCCCACTCTTTGGCCTACACGACAGTCTCGTGCCCTCCTCTTGTTGTTCTCCCTCGGGTCTCCGTAACGTCGGAAACCCCTTGAAGGGAAAACTACGCGAGAGGGGCGCGCGGTGCAAGGGGGCTGCGCGGCTACTCATCGCTTGCCCCCCACTCCTTACGCGAGACGCGCCGCGCTCTCGTTCATTCGCCGGAGCCGCGGCGCGCGTCACGTGGACCATGACAGCCTCGGCGCGCTGAGGTGGAGGGGACGGTCACGTGACGCTGCGAACGGTTAAAGCGGATCTTTTTGAATCGCACGACGGAGTAGAAATGCCGCCGTTTCTTATCTTTTGCACGAAATAAATTGGTTTAAAGGAAAAATATTCGTAGAACGTGTGTGTTTTTGTGTTTGTGCGTTTGTGTATACCGAGTGTCCCATTTTAATCTTACACCTGATTAATCCCGAAAAATGCTGCTGGGATCAAGTATTGGGTATCATAAAACTTTTAGGGATCAAAAGGCGACGTAAAAAGAATGGTCCAAAATTCAAATTCGCAACGTTAAGATGGCCGACATGTTCTTTAAATGGGATAATGAATTTCTTCACCACAAAAAATTGTGAGGCCAGAACTAACTTTTGTAAGGAATATTTTTTTTATGACGCTGATATTTTTTTGGTTGGAATACCATTTTTTACTATTTTAGCGCTATCAAGAATGTACCACGAGGAGGTAAAGTTTTTAACATCCCTAGTGTAAGTTTTCGCGTGTGTGCGAGTTTCTTTGGGTTTGTTCGATAACCCAAACAATAATTAGGAGTTTGTTTGGTAGCAGAAGTGACGAGCCGCAGAGACCTAATCCTTGTTTGTTTGAGTTAATTTGGGTTATCGAACAAACCCAAACACACACACACACACTTACACTAGGGATGTTGAAGACTTTACCTTCTCTCGGTACATTCTGGATAGCGCTAAAATAGTAAAAAATGGTATTCTAACCTAAAAATTATGAACGTTTTCAAAAAACTTTCCCTACAACAATTGCTAGTTTTGGCCAGACCAATTTTTTGGTGAAAACAAATTTCCTGATCCCATTTTGAAAAATACACGTTGGCCATTTTAACGTCGCCATTTTGAATTTTGGACCAACAACGATTTTTTTAACGTTCCTTTTTGAACCCTAAAAGTTTTATTATACTGAATACTTGATCGGAGCAGTATTTTTCGAGACAAATCAGGTGTAAGATTAAAAACGGACGCCCGGTATATCGCTACAAATAATAAAAGTGTGTTGTCCGTATGTTTGTTCGTTTATAACTCGAGATCTACTGGATCGATTTCGATTAATCTTGAACGGAAACTAGTGCCGGATTTATACTTTTCTTAAGGCCTTAGGCCACAGTAACGGGTATGAAATCATGTCCAAATTTAACAATTTTTTTCGTATAAATAAGTGATTCACTCATAAAAATAATTACACATCTATTTAGTATGAATATCAAGCTGTTAGAATTATTTTTTTCGATGTACAAAATGGCCGACTACTAATATTTTCTTCTATTATGTTTTTTTAGGCGCTCCGCGGCGTGACATTTAGTATCCACAATTTTTTACCTAGAACAAAAAAAAATTCTCGTCAATCTACATTAGAATACCTAGAGAAGTACGTACGGAATTTCAAAAATATTGTTTCATTCAAAAGTCGTAGGTATTTAAACTTAAGAAATGAATTTTCAGTGAAAAATTTCGTTATAACTGCTCATAAAATGGAAAGTTTTCGATTAATCAGAAATTGCGTACGTCCTTCTCTGCGAAATGCAATTAGGAACATAACTTTTAAATTTGAAGTAAATTGAGTGAAAATTGTTGAAGTTATTTGTCACGCCAATTGGAAAAAAGCTGTTTCGAGAAGTTTCGAGTAGTCGGCCATTGTGTACATCGAAAAAAATATATACATACATATTTTTTTCTAACGGCTTGATATTGATACTAAATAGATGTGTAATTAATTTTATGAGTGAATCACTTTTTCAAGCGAAAAAAAATTGTTACATTCGCACATGACTTTATACCCGTTACTGTGGCCTAACCCCTTAAGTAAAGGCCACTTGACTTTGCGCCGCCCCTCCTATCTCAATCGCTAGTATTTACCTAGGTCTTGTTAGGTGCCTCTAAAATCCGCCGCCTCCTGAATAGTGTCGCCCCGATGCAGCTGCCTATGCGGCCTATTAGTAAATCCAGGATCGGCGGAAACACTGTTTGAAGTCCGGAATGGGATTTAGGCTGCCGGGCATTACGCTACGTAGTTAATTACAATTACAATAAATGAACAAGGAGGATCATATTAAGGGGGGAGACCATTGGAAAGAAAAAAAATAGGGTTTTTCGTGATTTTTTTTTTTCATGTAAAGAATACTCATGGAAATTTGTAACTTTGTGTATTTTTTATTTGATATTTTCAGTATGCAAAAATATCTTATTATTTTTCTAAAATGCAAATTGCCAGTCGCATACATCGATGTTTAGAGGAAGTCGCTCAAAAAGTTTCCACACTGCTGGAGTTCTCCCACACGCTATAATTACCTGAAACAAAAAAAAATCAAAATGATTCTCAAAGGTAACACCCATGCGTAGTCGGTGAAGCAGGATTTTGAAAATATATGCAAAATTCACGAAGTGGCAGCTTAATAAAGTCAATTTTGTGATTCTTCTTAAAATATTTGCTATATTTGAGGGCAAAACGTTTCATTTTTGGAATTAAAATATTATCCAGGTTCACCGACAAACTGATGGTACAAGGAGGACGTGTGACAAATTTGAACAAAATCGGTTGAATAGTTTTTAAGTAATCACTCCAGCAGTTGGGAAAAATACAGTTTCGAGAAAAACGCGCTCAGTTTCTACAAGGGAAAACTTAATGATTTTGATGTCTTACCGACTAATCCGCGATTCCAGCGCCATACGGGATTCCTTCGACTCCCTCGTAAAAAAGATTTTCCCGCTGCTGCTGCTCTCTACGGACTTTCCGACCCGAAATTCAATAAACCGACAGGTCAACAGCGGATTCCAACACACTTCATCAGAGCTCGCGCTAAAAAGTTTTTTGGCACACCCTCCGGTATTTTCCATATTACGATTAAGATGTTGGTTTCCAAAGAATGTTCTCTGGAGTGAAGGTCCTTAGGTGTTGCATGAGAACCTTTTTGGTACGTGGACATTTTGAGAAGCACTAACTTCACAACTGGCCCGAGGTGAATTTTAAAGTACCTGCGAGGCTTCGCGTCGACAACGACGGACCCTACGACAACGGTCGGAGCAAGACGAAATATAGAAGCGCGCATGCGTCGCCGTCCGTGGCCGCACACTTGCGTCTACGCAGCACGAACGCTCCTGGCGGTTTTCCGCAAAAACTCAGGCAATTTTTGGAATTTCGCTTTAAGGGGTTACCCCCACTTGCGATTTTGAAAAAATCGATTTTTTTTATTGCATTTTTTTGACGTATAAGTATCTGAGAATATGTCCTGGAAATTTCAAGTCGATCCGAACAAAATTGACTGAGATATGATCGTTGAAAGAGAAGAATCCGCGTTGAAAGAGCGTTGAAAGAGAAACTTTAAACGCGTTCTTCTCAAAATGGCATTTCTGAAGTCGGTGACCAAGATTACTCGAACACTAATGAACCGATCTTCTTGAAATTTTGCAGGCTTATTTAATACATAAAAATGTAGTCTTTAATCGTTCGATTTTTTTTTTCGAAAAAAAAATGGCCGTTTTATAGCCAAAAAACTGCCGTTTTTTTTCGTTAAAATCGAACCATTAACTTTGACTGTCCGCCATTTTGTGAAAAATGAATATTTTTCAAAATCCTGCGATTAAAGACTAGTTTATACTTATATTTGACTAAATCCATCCGCATTTTTTTTTCAGATGATCCACTTTGCCGCAATGTTGGTCACCGCAAACCGTGTATATAAAAACATTATTCCATTGACGGCCATTTGCCACTAAACAATGTCATATTTTTCAATAAAAAAATTACTGAAAGTTCTTCAAGATGTGTTCTTTAAGATGGTATATTGATCGATTAAAAAAGTTTTGCAGTTTTCTTTAAAAAAATTCATGAAAAAGGCCTTTTTTGCGCTACAAGTGGGGGTAACGCCTTAAACATTCGACACAATATTCTCAAGGCATTGAACTATCGATTTATGGAAAGAAAAAAACCCAATTTTTTCAAATTTGTAAATGGTCGCCCTCCCTTAAGGATGTTCGATACGGGCGATACAATGTTGCCATGCTAAACCATATTAAAAGCATAAAAAATTTCAAAAACTTCTGAATGTTACATAATTTGGTGAACATATTCTATAGTGCCAAATTTGACAATACAATTTTTTAAAGATTTTTCTTCTGCACAGTTATCGAGTAAGTTAACACTAAAGTTCACTTGAATAAGCATAGCGTTTCCATATATAGGTATACATTGCCGGCATAAGAAATCTGCTTTAATGCTTAATTACTCGATAACCAAGTGGAAGAAAATTTTGAAAAAAATTGTGTTTTCGCACTTAATGTTGAAGAACATTATCGCCAAATTTGATCAATTTCTTAACATTTTGACTTTTGTACCGAAACTCCTTAAGGTGAAGTAGAATATGTACCACGTGACATATGAGTGCGAGGAGATTGCCGAAATTTTCGAACTGCGATTTCTCAGAGAAGAATCATCTTTAAGGGGTTAGGCCACGGTAACGGGTATACAATCAGAGTTGGGCGTAATTCTATTTATAAATACGTATACGAATTTATTCACATCGTAATTTTCATGTGAATATAAATACAAATTTATTCATGCTTCACTTATTTGTATTCTCATGCATGCATACAAATACAATTGTATTCACACATATTCCGAACATAAAAATAAAATCACAAAAAAAATTGTGAATATTCAGAAAAAATGTGAATATTTATAAAAAAAATCCTGTGATTAAAAAAAATTCACATCAAAATCTGTGAGTGCAAATGTGTTCACAAAAAATTGTAAATACAAAAAAAATCACAAATTGAGTTGTGATTTTTTTCGTGTTTAAGACAAATTAAAATCAAATTCATAATGATTGGATTAAAATTTACACCAAAAGTGACTTCTTACGTATTTGAGAGAAAACATTGCGTCGAGGCAGAGAAATTTTTGCAAAAAAAGTTGTGAGTTTCAAATATTACATTATAAATATGAAAAATTCACAAAATGAGTTGTGAATTTCCTCGAGTTGAAGTATTCCTACGCTTTTCTTTCCTTCCTTCTTTTCTTCAACTTGAGGAAATTGACAACTCATTTTGTGAATTTTTTCATATTTATAATGTAATATTTGAAAGTCACAACTTTTTTTGCAAAAATTTCTTTGCCTCGACGCAATGTTTTCTTTCAAAATACGTAAGACCTCACTTTTGGCGTAAATTTTAATCTAATCATTGTGAATTTGATTTTAATTTGGCTTAAATACGAAAAAAAATCACAACTTATTTTGTGGATTTTTTGTATTTACATTTTTTTGTGAATACAGTTGCATTCACGAATTTTTATGTGAATTTTTTTTAATTCACACGATTTTTTGTAAATATTCACATTTTTTTGTGAATATTCACAATTTTTTCTGTGAATTTATTTCTATGTTCAGAATATTTGTGAATACAATTGTATTTATATGCATGCCTGTGAATACGAATAAGTGAAGTATGAATAAATTTGTATTTATATTCACATGAAAATCGCGATGTGAATAAATTCGTATTCGTGTTTATAAATAGAATTACGCCAAACTCTGTATTAAATCATGTGCGAATTTAACATTTTTTTTTTCGTATGAAAAAGTGATTCACTCATAAAATTAATTACACATCTATTTAGTATGAATATCAAGCTGTTGGAATTTTTTTTTCGATGTACAAAATGGCCGGCTGCTAATATTTTCTTTTATCTTTTTTTTAGGCACTCCGCGGCTCGACATTTAGCATTCACAATTTTTGACCTAGAACGAAAAAACAAAAATTCTCGTCATTCTACATTAGAATACCTAGAGAAGTACGTACGGAATTTGAAAAATATTGTTTTATTCAAAAGTTGTAGGTATTCGAATGAATTTAGGAACATAACCTTTAAATTTGAAGTAAATCGAGTGAAAGTTGTTGAAGTTATTTGTCACGCCAATTGGAAAAAAAAGCTGTTTCGAGAAAAACGCGTTTAAAGTTTTAGGTACTCTATGGCCGTGTCAGCGGTAGGCTTACGTTATACGCTCAAAGTCGGTGAAAAAAAAGTCTTGCTATAAATCGATTTTTTGAAAATTCCACTGTTGCCTTACCCCTTAAGGCAAACAAAAATCTTCAAGCTCTGCGTTAGGAAATTCTACAAAGCCCAATGCTTCATAATACAGAAAAAAAACAACCATCTGTGAAGAAACGCCGTTTGAAAATTTGTGAGGTTATGTTGACCTTGTACATGTAAAAGAAACGAGCACAACGAATAAAGAAACGAACAAGCCAACAAGGAAACAAAAGTTGACGAATAATCATGAATTCTGTGAAATTTCGTCATTTTCGTAAATGGTTTGTGCAGTTTATTATTTTCAATAAGCAATATATATTAAAAATAAAAAGACTCCGAACAAAAGACGAAATGAATTGACAAAAATGTACAAATACCGAGGCATGCTTTGCCCGTGAATCCCTGTCTCTATGTAACAAAACTGCGATTGACGCTTTTTCGTTCTTGTTCTCGACTTACCTACGCGCGTGACGATGCGCGCGCCTCGCGGAGGGAACAGCAAGTAAAGAAGAAAGGCAGCGAGAGACAACTGTTTATTAACACCGAGTGTGCATCTTGTTTGTTTTTATCTTCTTCTTTCGTTCGAGTATTATTCTCCTGCCCGTTATAAAAATGCTTCGATCAACGTGTCACAATTGCAAATATTCCAATTCGCGTACATGATTATTGTGAATTCGCGCATTGTTGCGCGAGTCTGTACAAAAAAAAAGGTTCTCCCCCAGCAACAAACGACGCCAGTTTTCCCGAAGCTCTATAATCAAACGTTTCGGTAACTCGGCGCGTTTTTAGTTGCACCGCGCAGCAAAGATCAATTTTACTCGCGGCTCGTTCGGACAAGAAGAATCGGAAAATTGATGGCCCCCGAGGGGGCGAAATCGTCGCCCTCGTCTTACCCCCTTATATTCGTTGAACAATGTAGAGTCGTAGCAAATACAATGGCGCTTTAGGTCAATCACTGCCGAGTGTAACATGAAATGTCACCGGAGATTTTTTCGTAATAAGGGCTCGCGTTTTTTTTTTTTATAGCGAAATAAGCTCGTTTCCCCTTGACTTTGAAATTCCTCGAACGCTTATTTGTCCGTAAATTCAGCGATTAAAAAAAAGTGAGAGACGGTGAAGCTCACAAGGCGTCGCAATTATTTTGAGACGAACGTCATTTTTACGAAGAAGAGCCAAGTAAATCGAAAAATCACGAGCTGCGTATCGAGTAGATCAACACACGGAAGAGGCGAGATTAATTGTTTTCACCCTACGTGGTGATTTCTAAGGTCAATATATCTGAAAAATGTACACCAACATTTTTTACAGCATCTTATTGTAGGCAAAAAAGGTAACTCTTGTTTGAAACATTTTTTAATAAGGTAATTTTCTACGCCAAAATATGGTGAAAATTATGTGTGAACGTGCTGCATCAAATTTTCAATAACCTACATTCGACCTACGTGCTCAAGGGCAAAGTTATTTCATTTGAAAAAAAAAAACTTTGTAAATGTCCGAAAATAAAGGCCACGTTAAAATGTTTCGGACAAAAGTATCCCGTTTCTTGCGTAAAACGAGATGCCGCTTGAAAAACACATGTTTACTTGAAACCTAAAAAACTTTGACCTTGAAATCACCTTGAAAACGTTCATTAACAAGGAACATCATTTGAGGCATCCTTTCACGAATGAGATCATTTAGGAATTTACTGATTTTCGCCTATAATCAAGTCAAAATACATCCCAGTATACTGGTAAAATTTCAACCCGATTTACCGAACTTTTAAGGGGGGATTGTCTTTTTTTTTCGCAAAATTTACCGCTTTTTGGGAATTTTTTTGTGAAGAAAGTATACAACGGAAAACTTGTGAAACTTGGCATATAGTTTTATTGATCTGTTTACTACATACAAAAAAAATTTTAAACAATTTCATCAAAAAATCCGCCTCCCACCCCCCTCAACGCGCGATGGTCCTTTTTTGATGGTGTGCACGATTTCTCAAAAACTATTCAACCGATTGCCTTCAAATTTGGACAGAATGCTCAGCTGACATCTTTTTATCGTTTGATGAAGCAAAAAAGCAATACGTTTAATATTTTTTTATTTATAACAAAAAATCGATCAATTTTTTTCGAAAAATCGATACTTCAAGTTCAAAACGTCACCAAATCGTCAATTTTTTTTTCCCTTCATCGAACGATAGCTATATGTGTCTAAAGTAAAATGCTTTTTGGGTTTTTGTTGCAGGATGAACGTGAAGGCTGTAATCGTGCACACCATCAAAAAAGGACCATCGCGCGTCGAGGGGGGTGGGAGGCGGATTTTTCGATGAAATTGTTTAAAAAATTTTTTGTATGTAGTAAACAGATCAATAAAACTATATGCCAAGTTTCACAAGTTTTCCGTTGTATACTTTCTTCACAAAAAACTTCCCAAAAAGCGGTAAATTTTGCGAAAAAAAAAGACAATCCCCCCTTAACGAAAATGTACGCCTCTAAAAATCGACTCATTTATACGGCACATTATGGAGACGACGCGCTGGCCACATTTCCATCTAACAATTTATACACTAAATAACTCCAAGTGCCTGATATAAACTGCTCGACGCGTGTTAAAAATTCGAAAGATTCCGCAACGACGATAAAAACAGAGTCACCGAATGTTTAAAGAAAATATTAATGTTAAAACGTAAAAGTGTGACTAGCAGAAGAATTTTCGTAGCCGCGAGTTTTCAGAGAAAAAGTTAAAATGTCGAAATCCACTAATCTCGAGCGAAATTTTCAATTCCCGTATGTCGTTGGGTATGATAATTGATTGTGACTTATTTTTGTCGAGCGCCACTGTAATTTACCGATGATTCAGATGGGCCCCGCTAATGCCTCCGCAAACTCGAATACGTATTTTTGTTTTTATTTCGGCGGAAAAACAGTTTCAAGGGGGTAAACTACCCCTCAAGGGCGCGTCAGGGATGATTTTGCCGATCCGAATGAAACAAAATCCAAATTCTTCTAATGTAAAGCGATTAAAAATGCACGTACCGAAAAAAAATTACATCAAAGGATGACACGCCTTTCTGAAAGGGGTGGTTTTCTCCCTTAAAATAGTTTTTCCGTCGATAAAAACACGTGTCTATAATGCTCTATCGCATACATGAGTTTCAACAAAATCGAAGCCTCAAGTGATGTTCCTCGTGAGAAAAGTTGCCATTT
Organism: Ophion ellenae; assembly: GCA_963210295.1. Lineage (NCBI taxonomy): Eukaryota > Metazoa > Arthropoda > Insecta > Hymenoptera > Ichneumonidae > Ophion > Ophion ellenae. The sequence goes on from OY723393.1 coordinate 36,589,767, forward strand.
TACTCCTCGAGTCTACTCGATAAGTCGTGATTTTTTATTCGCTTAGCTGTTGATTTATTTCGATGTCTCAAGACAAATGCGCCACGTATGCGTACCACGCTACTGGCTAGAAGTTCCGACACCTTCGCGTTTTCTCCACCAGGAGCGCCATACGTACGTCTACAGGAAAAGCTCGCGAATTTGCGTTCGTAAACAGGCGCAAAATCGTGAAATTTTCCCGCTTCTCTCGATGGTCAGCGCTCTCAATGCGGACAAACGAGAACGTCCCCAAACAAAATAAACTCGACATTCGAAAACAAAACGAAACTTGCTAAATTTATCCAACTCGGACGCGGCTATCTATACCTACATTTTTACTCGAAATTCCGCGATGCTGATGCGTAAACGTGTTTTTTTTTTTCCCCTCGCTTGCGCGGTCTTGTAGCGGAGAGAGAAGAGAGGGAGAGAGGAGCGAGGGCGATAATTTTTCGTCTTTGTACGTATCAATAAACTCGTGAGTACTCCCAGATCTATGATTTCGCTAGTTTTATAACGCAACGACAGGCCTATCGCGCATACTTTACGATCTTAAATAACAAGTTGCATCTCCTCCTCTCACTCCCATTGTTTAAATTATCATTTATCTCCTTCCTCTTCGTCTTCATGTTGATCCGTCATGATCTTCGAGGACACGTGTGTCTGTTGAGGGGCTCGTGTCGAGTCTCACTAGAGTTTGGTCATAGTTTAATCGAGTCGCGGGCGATTTTTCTTTCTAATCGCTATCACTTCGAGTGTTGATTAGCCTCGTCGTCGTCGCTGTAGTCGTCGCTCAGATAGTGATTTGTCTGGGGAAACTCGTATCGGCCGCTCTTCTTCGGTGGTGGACTGTAAAAACAAATTGAAAATTAGTACAGTCAAGCCCTCTGGAATTTCTTCGGTATTGTCGTTCGGGGCCGGGTTGAAATTCCAAATTTTGAATGGTCAGAACGCTCCAAACTCCGAAAGAATAGTACCCCGATAGATCAAAACTCCGAAAAAATTTTACACGAAAGAGCAAAACTCCGAAAATCTTAACACCGTCAAAATAATTCGGCTATGGAAGTTTTAGAAGCTTCAAAATTTTCAAAAAATCGACGAATTATTTAAAGAATTTTTTCTTTTATTAAGGGGTTACCCCCACTTGCGATTTTGAAAAAATCGATTTTTTTTACTGCATTTTTTTTAAGGATCTGAGAATATGTACTGAAAATGTCAAGTCGATCCGAACAAAATTGACTGAGATATGAGCGTTGAAAGAGAAGAATCCGTTGTGTAAACGACCGGCTAGTCTGCCGTCTGGCGCGCTCGACCTTCCCTCCGACCTTCAATGCATTGTTCGATGAAAAGGGTCGTATACCTGGCATTCACAGCGTTCATATAATAGACTGGAATTTATAAAAACGGGCCCGGAATAGATGACTCTATGTAAGTTTACAAAAAAAAAAATATTTTCTTCGTGTAAACTGAAATTGAAACTTTAAACGCGTTTTTCTCAAAATGGCATTTCTGAAGTCGGTGACCAAGATTACTCGAACACTAATGAACCGATCTTCTTGAAATTTTGCAGGCTTATTTAATACATAAAAATGTAGTCTTTAATCGTTCGATTTTTTTTTTCGAAAAAAATGGCCGTTTTATAGCCAAAAAACGGCCGTTTTTTTTCGTTAAATTCGAACCATTAACTTTGACTGTCCGCCATTTTGTGAAAAATGAATATTTTTTAAAATCCTTCGATTAAAGACTAGTTTATACTTATATTTGGCTATATCCATCCGCATTTTTTTTCAGATGATCCACTTCGCCGCAATGTTGGTCACCGCAAACCGTGTATATAAAAACATTATTTCATTGACGGCCATTTGCCACTAAACAATGTAATATTTTTCAATAAAAAAATTACTGAAAGTTCTTCAAGATGTGTTCTTTAAGATGGTATATTGATCGATTAAAAAAGTTTTGTAGTTTTCTTTAAAAAAATTCATGAAAAAGGCCTTTTTTTGCGCTACAAGTGGGGGTAACGTCTTAAGAAGTGATTTTGCGTCAATTGTGAAATTTGTCTAGACAATGTTATACGTTCTACATCATTTACAGTGAACTGCGTACACTTTCGCCGGCATGATCTTGACATGAGGTCCGGGTTGAAATTCCGAACTTTGAATGCGCCGACGGTTTAAAATTCCCAATTTTAACGTTCCGAAATTACAAGGTTCGTCAAGATTATGCCAGCGAAAGTCTACAGAGTTGACCGTAAATGATGTAGAGCGTATAACATTGTCTAGACAAATTTCAAAATTCACGTAAAATCACTTCTTAATAAAAAAAAAGTCTTGAAATAATTCGTCGATTTATTGAAATGCCAAAAAAAATGTATTCGATAATATCACCTTTTAGCTATATGTGCTGCAAATTTAATTGATTTTTTTTTCGTTCCCAAAACACTGTTTTCAAAGTCAGTGGACATGATATCTCGATAACCACTCAATGGATTGTTTCCAAATTTACAGGAAATACGATGAGAAACATTTGAAGGTCGTTGACGATCGAACTTTTTAAAAATCAATCTTCATTTTTTAATAGTTACGTCAAAATGACGACTTTTTTCATAGATTTTGTATGCTCGAGTTTCAATTCGTCGCCACGTTGTTTAAAAACGTTATTTTTAACATCGACGATCGTCAACGACTCGTATTTCTTGTTAACTTGGATAACTCGTTTGGTTTTTAGATTTCGGATGGACCGTTTAAGTTGGAGAGTGTCCACCGCCATGCGTCGCGAAAAAAATTTCATTATCTGCCGGGCGGCCATGTTTTTCTTGTTTTTCTGTATTTTTTGGTGATTTTTTATTTTAAGGCTTTCAATATACGTGCCTTTGTGTTGAAAAAAATTCTTTATCACCGTCCGCTTCTCAGTAAAAAATTGGAATGGGCCTTTTTCGGGCCTCTAGGTGGATATAGCCCCTTAAGGTTCAGAGAAAATTAATTTTTTTAACTTCGTTTTTCTGGAGGAGTTTTGAAAAACGGGATGTTGGAAAGAAAGCTGTTTTTTTTTGCTTGACATCGAACGGGCGAAAAAAGGCGTTTTGGAATTTTTCTTCATTTTCCAATTGACCGCGCGGTCCGTTGTACCTTGTCTGGTCTTCGTCGTTGTTGCTGCTGCTGCTGCTGCCGTTCGGACTCCCGGCCCTCTTCGGACTCGCGGGTGGCGAGAGCGCTTGCATCAAACGGCCTTTGCTCTCGTTCCAGATCGTCGACTGCGGCCCGGAAACGAAGAAAATTGATATATCAGGGAAAAAACGCAAAAAACAAAAGAATTCTATATAACGAAATTCGAGATACGCGGTAAAAATATCTAGTACGATTCTTGAGGTATTGCTTTCGCGGAGGGCCGTATTTTGTGAGGGCATAATTGGGGCCCTTCTGAATTATTGGTAAAATTACCGTGGCGCTTAAGAAAAATACGTAACAATCAATAATTATACCCAACGTTCAACTGGAATAAGAAATTTCGCGCAAATTTAGTGGATTTACACATTTTTACATTTTCTCTGAAAAGTCGCGGTTACGAAAATTCGTCTGTTAGTCACATTTTTCTAAATTTTATCATTAATATTTTCTTCAAAGAATTTCTTCAAAGAATATTTTCTTCAAAGAATTTCTTCAAAGAATATTTTCTTCAAAGAATTTCTAGAAATGGCCACATTTCTAGAAATTCTTTGAAGAAAATATTCATCTTCATAAAGTGCCGTATATATGAGATAATTTTTAGTCGTAATTTTTTCGTACAAAATTTCGGTAACTCGGCTTGTAATTTTACCAGTATGCTGGGAAGTATTTTTACTTGATTATAGACGAAAATCAGTTAATTGTTAAATATTCAGGTTCGTGGAAGGAATACCTTAAGGGGTTACATGGATTTTGAAGTTTTTAAAAATTGATTTAAAAACATGTATTTAGTAGTACATGTCAAGAATATTTTCCCAAAGGGGCTGGAATCGACGAGAACATGTAAGGGATCGTCTATTAAACACGTGAGGTTTTTTCGCCACTTTTTGAGGCCCCCCCTCCCTCATGGTGATACGTGGTGAGGTTTCTGTTATCCAAATCCTCTCCCCCTCCCCTATTTGAGCCTCACGTAAATTATGGACCACCCCACATCACCATGGGGGGTGTGGGGGCTCACAAAGTGGCCAAAAAACCTCACGTGATTAATGGACGATCCCTAAGTCAAAAGAAAAAATTCTCTGTTTTATTCCTACTTAAAACATTAATCACTTTTTTTCTCAAAACTAATTTTGAAGTCGGTGGACATTTCTCAAAAACTAATGCACCGATCTTGTTGAAATTTTGCACACTTCTTCGAGATAGTATTGACTAGTGATTGAACGAGCGATTTTTTTATCACAACTTATTTTACAAGGCTACATTTGACCGAAAATCGTACTATTGTGCATACAACTCTACCAAAAATTTAAATTCAAATTTTTTCAAAATCCTTCGTTCAATCACGAGCTATACTCGCCTACCAGTAGAAAATATTTGGTTTTTTAATTTCAGATAAAGTTATCACAAGTTATCCTGACCACCGCGAGGATACTTTTTTCTACAGGGTCTCCGAAAACCAGTCGCCTACGAATTTTCAAAAATTTTGGATGAAAATTGTATAAAAAATTGTTCAAACGTACTTTCATATGCTTAAAGTTTGAATAAAATAATTCTCTTATCAATGTAAAAAAAAAATGAGAGAAAATATGTTTTGGGAATTGTTATGGGAAAATATGTACTTACTGCGAATGCGATATTAATGGAAAAACCCGTAAAACAACGCATGCTCAAGAAAGCCAAGAGAGACAAGACTACGAATCAAGGACCAAGCAAAGCCAGATAAAAATGTATAAAATCTTGTTCTTTTATTTGAGCGCTAGGAACATTATAATCCTTCTCGAGTATATAAATATCATGATTGAACGTGTACGAGCGGATACACGATGACGTAAAAAAAAAAAACGTGACAGAGACAAAGCGAAAATAAAATATATAATACAGGCGCGAAGGAACGGTCCGCGTTTTTTTTCTTTTCTCTTGCGGGGGTTTAATGGAATGCACCGGACTCAGTGCAACATGCATTTTATTCCCTTAATGCAAAGGCCAGTGGTGTACGAGAAGCCGACAACCATGAGGACGATCACGATCGTCACGTAGGATGCGAGTAAAAAAAATATTCCCACGTCCGAGACGTTACCCACCAATCGTCCTTCCCTCCCGAACAACAATAGAAACGCGTCAATGAAGTCGCGCGACTTTTCCTCCCACTTGCTGATCATGTCCATGCGCCTCTCGCCGATGTTCTCCATTACTCGCTTCCCCTTGTCCTTCAGATCGTCGAATTTGTTTTGAAGGCGAAACTTTTTCTCCTGAAAACACGTAACGTTTTTTTTTAAATCCATTCATCACGATAGAAAGGGCCGATGCAATTGAATTTGTCAGTCTTCGAACGACGAGGTTTAATCTAGTGACATTGTCGATAAGTAAGGGTAATAGTCTAGTGACTTTTCGTTGGCGGAGCTCAAATATCTAGTAATTTTTCGGTAGGGGTTAACGATCTGGTGATAACGACGATGAGGGGTAAATATCTAGTGATTTTGTTGGTAAAAAACTAGTGAATTTGTTGATGAGCCGCCAAAATCTAGTGACTATCGATAAGCCGTAAAAATCTAGTGACTTTGCCTGTGGATCATATATATCTAGGGATTTTATCGATAAGTGTAATAATCTAGAGATTTAGTCGATGGGTGGCAACAATCCAGTGATTATATGAGCAGAGGGTAAAAATCTAGTGATTTTGTCTATGAGAGGGTAATTATCTAGTGACTTTACCTATAAGAGATAAAAATACTGGTTTTTTCGCTAGGGAATAAAATCTGGTGATTTCATCAACTGTGGGTAATTCTAGTGATTTTATCGAATAGCTATAAAGAGAATTTTTGTGATTTGTTCAAAAAGCGGTAAAATCTAGTAATTTTGTTGATACTCGGCGAAAAATCTAGTGATTTTGTCGATATTGGAGGGAAATCCAGCGATTTCGCCGACACTGGGAAAAATCTAGTGACTTCGCCGATACTAGACGACAATCTAGTGATTTCGCCGATACTAGACAGTAACCTAGTGATTTCGCTGATACTAGGCAACAATCTAGTGATCTCGCCGATGTAAGGCATCATTCAAAATCTAGTGGTTTTGTTGATAGTTGGCAAAAATCTAGTAATTTTGTTGATACTTGGCAAAAAAATCTAGTGATTTTGTCGATTTTGGGGGGAAATCTAGCGATTTAGCCGACACTTGGCAAAATCTAGTGATTTCGCTGATACTAGGAATCAATCTAGTGATTTCTCTGATACTAGGCACTAACCTAGTGAATTCGCTGATACCAGGCAACAGCCTAGTGACCTCGCTGATGTTAGGCATCATTCAAAATCTGGTGGCTTTGTTTATAGTATAGATAGATATAGTATAGATAGTTGGCAAAAATATAGTAATTTTGTTGATATTTGGCAAAAAAACCTAGTGATTTTGTCGATTTTGGGACGAAATATAGCGATTTAGCCGACGCTTGGCAAAATCTAGTGGTTTCGTTGATACTAGGCGACAATCTAGTGATTTCGCCGATGCTAGGTAATAATCTAGTGATTTTTTCGACGCTAGGCAAAACATCTAGTGATTTAGCCGACACTAGACGAAACATCGTGATTTTGTCAATAGGGAGTAAAGAGCTAATTGTTTCGTTGGTAGAGGTCAAGCATCTAGTGATTTTGTCGGCAAGCTGAAAAAGCCGTAATCACTCGACCAAAATAAGTCGAATAACGAGCTCTCGTAATGTCCGTAATTCCGTGACGGTTAATTAATTAATGAATATTCTTTGAAAAATTGAATTTATTATTCACTAAAGATTCAAAAACAAAGCTCAATCTGAGGCTCGTTTCGTTGGAAACCCAAAGAAATCCGAAACGAAGGTCAACGTTCACTGATTAGATCAGTCTTACGTCAGTGGTGGAAAAAAAGAGATTCGAGCCTGTAGTAACTTTTGGAAACGTACGTTGAGGAAGGAGACGTTTAATTCCTTGGCGCTGTAGCCTCGGGCCAAATTTCTTCTCACGTACATGTCATAATCTTTGACTATTCTCGCGACGATATCGGACGTCGAGACCCCTTCCGTTCTCTGCGTCACCACGAACATTCCCCGTTCTTTTATCCACTCGTAAACGTCTTTGCCCTCGTCGGTCATGTACGGAATGTCGTCGTGGGCGACGAAGTCGATCTGCAATCGAGCAACGACAAATCTTATCAAATTCGCCGGAACGGAGACTTTTTTCCGTCTGTCGAGGAAACGAAATAGTTGCTCTCGACGTGCGAGAGACTGGTAGAATATTTCAGATAATGGGGAGATAAAATAACGATGGTAAAAAAAACGTACATTGTTACTTCAATAATGGTCTAATAATTGAGTAAATTCTCAATTCACAAATTGAGAATTCAATTAATTCTTTGGCGTATTAAAATTTATTGAAATAATATTTCGCTCTTTTTTTTACTGGAGTTTATAGAATAGCAGGCTCTCAATAATTCATAGTGCATTGTAATACTCGAAGGTTTCAGGCCAGAGTTCGAAGATCACCGGAAGTCGTTTAGCTCCGAGAACTTCCGGTGAAATGGTCGCGGGCAAACGAGGATGAATATAATTGTTTTTTTTTCGGCTCTGCCGTTGTATCCGAGAGGCGTTACCTTGTGTTTCTCGATGAATTCCTCATCCAGTTCCCACGGTGCATCTCTGACGACCTCGTCGACGTAACGACAATGCCTCACCGCGTCGTACCTCTCTCCGTCGTTCATCACCGTTCTGCCTTTCTTACTGTGCGTCAGGTCGTCGTTGCACACTGCGATCGGACAAATTGTAGCCAAAAAATATCCCCACTCCAGCAATCTCCCCAAAGCCAAGCCTAACGAAACTCACCTCCGACGATGAGGTAAACGTTTGGAAAAACATTTTTCGCCTGCATCAGTTGCCTCGCGTGGCCCTGATGGAACAGATCGTAAATACCGTCCGCGTACACTCTTATCTTCCTGGGAACTGAAAGCAAACGCGGTCTTTGCACGAAGCTCATGGGACGAGGAAAATAAAAAAGGGTAATTCTTTGGATAAGTGACTTTTGTGAAAAATGAGCCTAACATTCTTTTGTTGGTATTTTCTCATTTATTGGGTTATAAATGATTATATATTTAGTCGTGGGAAGCTAAACGCTCCCCATAAGAGTTATGGGGTTTTGGAGTTCGCGGAAACACGCGATAAAATAGGGCATTTTTGAACATTGGGTTTGTTTCAGTTTGTTTGGAAACAAAAATTTTTCGGAAAAGTCACTTATCTATTACCGAAAAATGGAAAGCAAGAACAGAATGAAACCTTTGCCACTTCGCGCCATTTTGAGGGTGATTTTCGTGTTGTAATCGCAGGCATCCGCTTCCGTGCAGGCTTCCGCATCATCGCTGAACGGTGCTTCCTTGCAGATCGACTGAAAACAAAAAAAAGAAACATTTTTCTGAAATTCTCTTCAACCCCGGACAAAGTCTTGTTCTTACGAGCATCACTTTGGAGAAACGCAAGATGACGAGCGCAGGATAATTTCCTGTGTTCAATTTGTCGTCGATAGAGAGAAGTAAAGAGAAAAAATGCGTTCTATGAATATTTATAAGCTGCCCGAGTTGCATATACACGACGCACACAGACGAGGCGTGCTAGAAGGCTGCACGAGCTGGCATAAGAATGAAATTTTATTTTCTTCTCGACTTCACAGTCTGCATATATGATCGGTGTCGCATAAGCTCGAACTAAGTACGTAGAATTATTTCGTAACGAGAGTAAACTTGTTTTTTGTTTTAATTCTTTTCTTTTCACTGCATGCGTTTCCGGTTTATTTTTGTCGGTGCGTCGATCGTCCTGTCGTTATATCCCTCTCGATATAGAATAGAAACTCCGCTTTATTGTTTTGTCGATTTGCACACGCTAACGATTTTTCTCTAAACGAATTATCGCTTCGTTTGGGAAGGGTTTGTTTGTTTGCGCTTAGGGAGAGGTTGTTGGAGTTTAGGAAGGATTTGTTTGGGTTTGTTTGGGTTCAGACAACGAGCTCACTCGTTCCATCACTCTTGGGAAAAGATCAATCTCTCAATCAAATAGTGTATCAAAAATGCTATTATTAATAATAGTAGTTTTTTAAATTATTGGCATTAATAATAGTAGTATTTAGAAATATTGGTATTAATAATAGTAGTATTTAGAAATACTGGTATTAATAATAGTAGTATTTAGAAATACTACTATTAATAATAGTAGTACTTCGAAATACTGGTATTAATAATAGTAGTATTTGGAAATACTACTATTAATAATAGCAGTATTTTGAAATACTACTACTAATAATAGTAGTCTTCGGAAATAGTAATATTAATAATCGTAGTATTTTAAAATACTACTATTGATAATAGTAGTATTTTAAAATACTACTATTAACGAATACTACTACTAATAATAGTAGTATTCGGAAATAGTAATATTAATAATAGTAGTATTTTAAAATACTACTATTGATAATAGTAGTACCTTAAAATACTACTATTGATAATAGTAGTACTTTAAAATACTACTATTGATAATAGTAGTATTTTAAAGTACTACTATTATCAATAGTAGTATTTTAAAATACTACTATTATTAATATTACTATTTCCGAATACTACTATTATTATTAGTAGTATTTCCAATTACTACTATTATTAATAGTAGTATTTTAAAATACTAAGCGGTTTTCCAAAGTGATACTACTACTAATAATAGTAGTATTCGGAAATAGTAATATTAATAATAGTAGTATTTTAAAATACTACTATTGTTAATAGTAGTATTGTAAAATACTACTATTGTTAATAGTAGTATTTTAAAATACTACTATTGTTAATAGTAGTATTTTAAAATACTACTATTATTAATATTACTATTTCCGAATACTACTATTATTAGTAGTAGTATCACTTTGGAAAACCGCTTAGTATTTTAAAATACTACTATTAACAATAGTAGTATTTTAAAATACTGTTAAAAATAGTGTTATAAGTATATTAATAATAGTAGTACTAATACATTTTTTCTAAACCGACATTGGTGGACATTGGCTTCGGCAGTACTTCGAGTTAAGGGAAGGTTCTGCCTTGTTGGACCAAAAAATGTTCGATATTACACCAATTTTTTTATGCGAAAAGTATTAAACATAGAATGTTGATATTTGGTATGTTGACTAAGCGGACATTATTGAACATCAAAATATTTTTGAAAGTTTAACGAAACATGGTGGTGGAAGCGGGAGGAGCCACGTACGTCGGTGCGCGGGCGATGACATTTTTCGCTTGCGGAAGTTCTAAGTCCCGGACAGGTGATCTGAAGCAAAAAAATCAAACATATTTTCACTTTGTACAATATTCTGTATAAGTTGACCTAGAATCAAGAAGAAAAATTGAAAAATAAAAAAAGTGAGCAAAAAACTGCGATAATTGTTGGGAAAAAAACAACCTTCCTTACTATCGCTCGCAATTTTTTCATTTTTCTTCTTGATTCTAGGTCAACTTATACACGATATTGTGCAAAGTAAAAATATGTTTGATTTTTTTGCTTCAGATCGCCTGTCCGGGACTTGGGACTTCCGCAAGCGAATAATCATCGCTTCATCATCATAATATCATCGCCCGCGCACCGACATACGTGGCTCCTCCCGCTCCCACCACCATGTTTTGTCAAACTTCAAAAAATATTTTGATGTTCAATAAAGACCGCTTAGTCAGCATACCAAATATCAACGTTCTATATTCAATATCTTTCGCATAAAAAATTGGTGAAAAATCGAAAATTTGTTGGCCCATAAGGCAGAACCTTCCCTCAAGCAACGTTGTGCATAGCCGATACCCGGAGCGGTGATCACATAGCCGTGCAACTACTGGCTTATCAACCAGTCACTGGAAGGCCTATACTTGGACCTTGGTGTAGATACTTGGGTAAAGAGTCTGTGCACCAGACAATCAGAATACGAAAGGGATTTATTATTATTAGTATTACTGCTATTATTAATAGTAGTACTCACTAATACTACTATTTTTAATCGTAGTACCTACTAATACTCGATGAATTTTCTTTAAAACCAAAATTAAAAATTCCGTAGCACCAAAATACCACTGGAAGCACAAAGACGCGAAAAGCCGAGAATTTGTGCAACTTCGTTCAAGGTCTCGTGGCTTCTGTTCTCATTTCCCTCCCGTGCGGACTCACCGCTGCCCCGAGGAATTTCGTTCGACCGGCCCGTACGAGGCGTATGCGCGGCTGGCGAACTTTGTCATCGAGTCGCTTTCGATCTCCCCACGTCATGATGTTGTTTTTTTGCTTTTTGACACACTTCTCTACGCGGGAAAATAATAAAATAATAAAAATAATAAAATCAAATGAAATAATAAAATGAAATAAACAATAAAATAATAAAATGCCGCGGTCGAATTAACCGACGTGGCTCAGCGTAAATTCGAGTGCAAAAAATCGAATGAAAATTTTCGAAATCGCCGACAACCCGACACGTCAAGTCCGCGCGAATGACACTGGGCAACTTTTGATTTCGGCGAATCTCGTATGATCGAAGCTTCGCGCTGTCATGCCCGGCGCGATATCATCGGCTCGGCGCTAGTCGGTGGTCATGTCAAATGGACATTGGAATCGCTTGCCGATGCTGAGATAACGCGCCGAGTTGCCTAATCAGGGACTGAGATAATTTCGTATCCGCGCACCAGGAATCACGCGAGTCTCCGAAAAAATCGCATCCATCTTGAAAAACAATCGTTTCGTTTGGCGAACCGAACAGACGTGAATTTTCTGACCACAATTCCTCTTTCGCGTCCAGTGTCCAACTAACAACGCTGCAACGAAAAATCCGCAAGCACTAAAAAAAACAAAAACAGACAAAGGAGTAAAAGTGGCAAATATCGAGGAGCGAGGTGGAAAAATTATCATTCCAAGTGCTTAAGAAACGAGTTGAGCCGAGACAAGAGACGGAAGAACAAAAGCGTGGGAATGCAGCCAAGAACAATGCATCGAAGTTTGTTCACCGTCGATAGAAACCGCCAACAGGGAGCCTCGAAGTTCAATATACGTGTTCGTGAGTATCGTTTTCTCAACGACGGTGAGCATGAAATTCGATCAAGCGTTGTCGTTTTCGTGCGAAAATTTTCTTTTTTTTTTGCCAGATTTCTAGGGCACGGTAACGTTACCCCTAAATTCCCCAAAAAGTAACTACGTACGTATTGCAACGGGTCATATTATAAAATAGCGGTGAAAAAAGTATAATGATTTTCGGATATTCAGGCGGGATATACATTTACAACGGTCGAAAAATCGATTTCTTTTTTTTCTCTTTGAACGATAGAACTAGGTAGAATATTTTCCCAAAGTTTCAAAACGAAATTCGAAAAACTTCAAACGTTACAGCCCGTCAACGCTGCGCCTCGCCGCTCGGATTCGAAGCGGGCGTGAAGTTCAAACTCATCACTTCAATCATGTGCGAATTTGAGGCGAATTTACCCCCACTTGTAGCGCAAAAAAAGGCCTTTTTCATGAATTTTTTTGAAGAAAACTACAAAACTTTTTTAATCGATCAATATACCATCTTAAAGAACACATCTTGAAGAACTTTCAGTAATTTTTTTATTGAAAAATATTACATTGTTTAGTGGCAAATGGCCGTCAATGAAATAATGTTTTTATATACACGGTTTGCGGTGACCGACATTGCGGCGAAGTGGATCATCTGAAGAAAAAAATGCGGATGGATTTAGTCAAATATAAGTATGAACTAGTCTTTAATCGAAGGATTTTTAAAAATATTCATTTTTCACAAAATGGCGGACAGTCAAAGTTAATGGTTCGATTTTAACGAAAAAAAAACGGCCGTTTTTTGGCTATAAAACGGCCATTTTTTTCGAAAAAAAAATCGAACGATTAAAGACTACATTTTAATGTATTAAATAAGCCTGCAAAATTTCAAGAAGATCGGTTCATTAGTGTTCGAGTAATCTTGGTCACCGACTTCAGAAATGCCATTTTGAGAAAAACGCGTTTAAAGTTTCTCCTTCAACGCTCTTTCAACGCGGATTCTTCTCTTTCAACGCTCATATCTCAGTCAATTTTGTTCGGATCGACTTGAAATTTTCAGGACATATTCTCAGATACTTGTACTTCAAAAAAATGCAATTAAAAAAAATCGATTTTTTCAAAATCGCAAGTGGGGGTAACCCCTTAACTATTTTTTTTTCGTATATAAAAGTGATTCACTTATAAAATTAATTACACATGTATTTAGTATGAATGTCAAGCTGTTCGAAAATATATGTATATTTTTTTTTTTTCAAAGTACACAATGGCCGACGACTAATATTCTCTTTTATCTTTTTTTATAGGCGCGGCGTGACGTTTAGCACCCACAATTTTTGGCCTAGAACAAAAAACAAAAATTATCGTCCATCTACATTAGAATACCTAGAGAAGTACGTACGGAATTTAAAAAATATTGTTTTATTCGAAAGTTGTGGGTATTTGAACTTAAAAAATGACTTTTCAGTGAAAAATTTCGTTATAACTGCTCATAAACTGCACATAAAATGAAAAGTTTTCGATTAATCAGAAATTCCGTACGTAATTCTCTGCGAAACGCAATTAGGAACGTAACTTTCAAGTTTGAAGTAAATCGAGTGAAAATTGTTGAAGTTATTTGTCACGCCAATTCGAAAAAAGCTGTTTCGAGAAGTTTCGAGTAGTCGGCCATTTTGTACATCGAAAAAAATGTATTTATATTTTCTAACAGCTTGATATTCATACTAAATAGATGTGTAATTAATTTTATGAGTGAATAATTTTTTCATACGAAAAAAAATTGTTCGATTCGCACATGATTTTAAACCCGTTACTGTGGCCTAAGGCCTTAAGTCGATTGAGTTGAAACTTGGTAGAAATATTGATAATATTTGGTACCTTCTACTTGACGAGAATGGTTTTTGAAAAATTGGAAAGAAAACTACTTTTTTAATCCACATTTTACAGAAATGTTGCGTGAAATGTTGATGTTTTTTGTAAATGCGTGCCATTTTCTTAAATTTGCATTTTCTGCATTTCAATTACCGTCGCATAGAAACTATACGTGTTCCAACTGAAAAAATTGTTGAACTTTTTTGCAAATCAAAGTCTACGGGAAGCTAGACTGCACGACAATTCGCAACTCCCGCGGCGACCTTGCTTTAACACTCTGCCACAGCTCCGCCATTTTGATGATGAATTAATTAAAAAAAAATTGTTTTGATATACTATTAAAGTGTACCTAAAGTTTGATCATTGTAGAATAATTATTTCTTAGTTTAAAAAATCCCTCAATATAGCTTATTTTTCTCCTGTCTGAATATATATCCCGCCTTAAGAAGTATATAAACGTCATATAGTCATCATTATGGAATAGTCATCATTATGGATATAGTCATCATTATGGAATGATGACTCTTATTATAGACTTGTGATTATAATAGATTAATCGCACTTTCTCAGTTTGGACTGGAAAACATTCACCTACCCCCGGGGTCAGGCTCGATCTTATGTTAAGGAGGTACACCAGCTTCATACAATGTTGCCATGCTAAACCATGGTAAAATTTCAAAATGGTGATAGATCAATAAAATTTGGTGAATATATTCTTTAGTATTATATATGTCAATACAATTTTTCTCAGATTTTTTCATTGTGCCGTTATCGAGTAATTGAACATTGAAGTTCACGTGTATAAGCATAGCGTTTTTATAGATATAGGTATATATTCCGGGTATAAGAATAAACGCTTGTGAATTATTTGTAAGAAAACGGCACAACCAAAAAATCTGAAGAAATTTGTATCTACATGAATAATACTAAAGAATATATTCACCAAATTTTATTGATCTATCACCATTTTGCTGAAGCTAGTGTACCTCCTTAATCTAGACCGGAACAATGCAAAGAAAATTCCTTTTGATTTTTTTATTTCTTTATTATTATTACCTAACTTCTTTTGCAGCTATTGGTTATATATTTTTTATAAAGATTTTCAACATCATTTTAGAGAATTCCGTAGTCTAAATGTGCCAAAAAAAATCGGGAATGCGAAAAAATATATATTTTCGTTGCATTCCAACGATGCAAACTTGAATACCATTAATGCATAGGTGTTGACGTTTGCATCGTTGGAATGCAACCAAAATTCTTTCTGATCTTTTTATTTCTCTATCTTTATTATTATCTAAAATCTTTTGTTTGCAGCTTTTGGTTATGCATTTTTGATAAGCTTTTTCAAAATCATTTTAGAGACTTCCGAACCCTAAATGTGCCAAAAAAAAAATCGGGAATGCGTAAGAATACATATTTTCGTTGCATTCCAACGATGCAAGCTTCAATACCATCAATAATGGTGGGTGGCACTTAATTATTTTGGTATCATTTTTATTATACCAAATGTATTAATAATTATTATAATATATTATATGATTTATATCGGCATATATATATATATAATTATTATTATTATTATTACATTTCCGGTGTTCAAATTTTTTTGTTTTTTTTTTATTTTCGAAACTCTTGTCCTGCTGAGCTTCAGAGTATTTTACATTTTCATTTAGACATTACTGTTATTATTATATCATATAAACTGTTATATGTGTGTACACACACACACACACACACACACACATATATATATTGGATTATATAAATACCAATATTGATATATTTTTTGATATGCCATTGGAATGCAGTTAAAATTCACTCTGTTCGAATCTCTCGAACTGTTTTCGCCCGATTTCGGCTAGTAAAAAAGCTCATTTTTTTCAGAATCCTCACCCAAATCTACAAAAAAAAAGGTTTTGAATGGGAACAAAAATGAAGATGAAAAAAAATGGACAATAAATCGTTGCAGTCTTTGATGCAAACTTAAACGTCGCCCTTCGGTCCATGACGTTGAAGTTTGCATCGGAGGGAGGGTATAACTTTGAAGCTACTTTCTGGGGCACAAGAACTTGCGAATCAAGCAACGTTTCCATTTCTAGGTTACTTGAAGCACTGAGGCATTTTTTTCTTTAGGATCTTTATCAGAAATCTATTAAAATCTGATTTTTTAAGATCGCTAAACCTTTCGGAAAAATCTTCAAATATGTATGTGTATATATATATATATATATATATTTCCCGTTAATAACGCATATGGATGGAAAGAAAATTAAAAAAATTCTCATTGCGTTCCGACGATGCAAGCTTTGAGACCTTCGTTCTCGTGGTTACCATGAGAAACGAGTGAGCTCATCTTGCAACAGACGAGTCTAGACTTCACGGAGAACTTTAATTCGCTGATGCGTCCGCGTGTGATGAATTGAACGAGTTATGCGGGTACGCGAAAAAAAAAACCCCCGCGGTGATTATGAGCGCGCGGAAGTCGGAGGTCGTTTTGAGATCCGGTGATTCAACGGGTAGCGTATCGAGTAGCGAATACATTTCTAGTACATTGTCGTTGGTTCGCGTAACGATTCGGATAATGTTTATCAAGGCAATACGTATGCCGGCATTGCGTAGTAGTCGGATAAGCGCTAAATCGGAGAAATTGCCCTCACCCACTTCTGCTAATTGATCGACAGCGATACGCATATGATCTTTGCGTCCCGAAGGGGGGGGGGGGCGACTTGTTATTGATCTTATCTAACTACTTTATCATTATAGTGTTGACTGGAACTTTTTTTAGCTCGGCTGGTACTCTTTTTGTCTAGGATTTGTACGCGTTTTGGAAATATTGATAAGAGCATTAGCGATACTGGTACTCTATTATTAGAGAGATAAGTATTTTCAGTACGACTATAATATTATTGATAATCGTATTGAAAAAAGCTACTATTAACAATATTAGTATTCAATAATACAACTATTAATAATAGTAGTTTTCAACATACTACTTATTGATAATAGTCGTATTGAAGATACTACTATGGATAATAGTAGTATTTGAAAAGGCTACTATTAATAATAGTAGTATTTATAAATACTACTATCAATATTTGTAGTATTTAAAAATATTACTTCTATTACTAATACTATACTATTAATAATAGAAGTATTAATAATACTACTATTATTAATTGTAGTATTGAAAAATGCTGTTATTATTAATAGTAGAATTAGAATATGTGACGATTGATAATGGTAGTATTTAAAGAGGCTACTATTAATAATGGTAGTATTTAAAAATACTACTTCTATTACTAATACTATACTATTAATAATAGAAGTATTAATAATACTACTATTATTAATTGCAGTATTGAAAAATGCTGTTATTATTAATAGTAGAATTAGAATATGTTACGATTGATAATGGTAGTATAAAAATGCTACTATTAATAATAGTAGTATTTAGAAATACTGGTATTAATAGTATAAGTGTTTTAAAATACAACTATTAATAATAGTAGTGTCAAAGATACTACTATGGATAATAGTAATATTTTGTAAGGCTACTATTAATAATGGTAGTAATTAGAAATACTACTATCAATATTTGTAGTATTAAAAAATACTACTATTATTAATTGTAGATTGTAAAATGCTGTTGTTATTAATAGTAGAATTAAAATATGTTACGATTGATAATATGAGTATAAGAATGCTACTATTAATAATAGTAGTAGTTAGAAATACTACTATTGATAGTAGTATTAATAGTAGACTTAAAAATACTATTGATAATAGTGTTATTAGTATATTAATAATAGTGGTATTTTTTAAAATACTAATACTTCTTAGTACTAATACTTTGGTTCTAAATCGACATTGGTGTGTGGGCTTCTGCGGTACTTCGAGTTAAGCAACGTTGTGCATAGCCGTTAATCGGAGCGGTGGCCGCTTAGCCGCGCAACGACTGGCTTATCAATCAATCACTGGAAGGCCTATATTTCTGAGACCTTGGTGTAGATACTTGAGTAAAGAGTCTGTGCACCGGAGAATCAGAAGAATAGGGAAGAGATCTATTATTATTGGTAGTACTACTATTATTAATAGTAGTATTCACTAGTACTGCTATTTTTAATCGTAGTACTTACTAATACTACTATTGTCAATAGTGGAATTTTGTAATCCCACGATTACTGATGGTGGTATTTTGTGATACTATTTTTTTTGTCGTAGTACTTTACAACACGACTATTAATAGTAGTATTTACTAAAACCATGTTCAGTATTGAGTAGCACTACTATCAATATCAGCCTAGTATTTCAAAAGCTAACTCAAGTGTTGGAATAATATAAAAATTGTCTAGTACCACTAATTATAGTGTAGTTCAACACTATCATTATCAACAAGCCTTCATAAAGTATTAGTATACAATGTATAATACAAGTAATGCTAGATAATTATAATCTAATATTATTTACTACGATTAGTATATTAGTATAATAGTATACAATTATAATATGTTATTCTCTACTATTAGTGTAGTAGTAGATAATCATAATAATATATTATTCATTGCCATTAGTATAGTGGTATATCATTATAACGTACTATTGGCTACTATTAGTATATTCGTTGTATAACTATAAGTATATTGATATGATAGTTGTATAAGTATATTACTATACTATTATACTACTATGAGTATAGTGATGCATAATTGTAATGCTGTATTCCTCCAATCATCAAAATCCAATTATAATCTTTCCCAATACTTCTACCAAAATCGATCACACTGTTTTCCAATACCATCATCAGCATCAAAATCCTTTTCGATCCTTCGATTACTACGAATCAGTACTACCAATAGTTCCACACTATTATGGTATCATAATCTGGTATCAACTCAACCTCATCATCTTCCGACAATTAATCGAAATAACAGACCATCAAATCCAATGGTGTTAAAGTTTGTACATTTTTCTTAAAATTCTTTTGTACATTTTTACTATTGTATCTAATATATTTTGGCGCAGATTTTAATCGTAAATCTTTGAAGCTTGTAAAATATCCTTCAGGGATTTTCATAGTGAAAAATGGAAAAAAGAGATTCAAGCAATAGAAAAATAAATATTTTCTTGCATTCAAACGATGCAAACTTCTGTTTCGTTAAATCCACTCGTTGAATTCACTTACCGGATGTACCGGAGAGTCTTCGCGCAAGCATAACATTCCGTCTCCATTCGCGCCGGGCAGCAACATTGTTTCCGAAACGTCTTCGCTTCCTTTGGCCATTTTTCTCGGCATATCGAACTTGCTTCAAGTTTTTTCTTTTTCTAGCAATTTTCGTTAAACTGCGAACAGAGCGACAAATTTCCCCAAATTAATTTCAAAGTATGCTCTCGTGTAAATGAATTCAGTCGCGAATGTAACTGTATGGTAATTTTTTTTAAAATTCTTCCAATGTTATAATTGTCGATGTATATAATAATAATAATAATAATAGATAAATAAAAATAAAATAAAATATTGACGAATGAATTTTCTTTTTTGAGAAAAATAAGTAAAAATCAAAAGGGCCCCAAATTAATTTTTCGACCACCTACATGGCAAAGCAACTCTCCCGACACGTTACTTTCTTACACAAGCTTAAAACGTGAGAAAAAAAAAAGAACAAAAATCACTGCGTTGCGTATAAAGCTGCGTTCGAAAAAAAAAATAAAAATCAATTCAGCCAGCGATGGAGCGTCCGCCGATTTAAAATTCAACCACCAGCGTGTTATTCTATATTTTTATTTTCCTCAGTCGCTCCGATGCGCACAAATACAAATAGCGTTAAAAGTTATTTCACTCGCAGGCTCGCGTGTCTCCTCGACAGCGCCGAAATTTCGAGTGAGCTTTTTTTACTCGTTTTGTTTTGAAGAAGCCCTTGGTAGTTATGGCGATAAACAAATGTTGAGCGGTTTTCCTTTTTTTCGTTCATGGCAGTGGAAACAAAAAGAAAAACGGATTCGAACGTTTTTCTTTTTGGACACGGAAAGTTGAGAGTTTTGGGACGAAATTGTTGGATTTCGGGGGAAACAAACGAATATTTTCACGGAACATAGTTTTCGTTCGAGGAAAACGCGCGACATAACCTCGAAAATATTACCGACCAGCGGTTCACCGCGTTATCGCGGCTGGCATGTGAAAAAAGTATCGAAGACTTGTTTTTGAATTTTGAAAACGATCAAGCGTCACACGTTTCGCGTGCCACGATATAATATTTGTAATCATCAATATTTGTGTTTTTGTCGAATTATTACGCGGCGTTCTCGGCCGACGTACTGCCGCGCGCACGCGCCGTACGCGTCACGTGGTGCAATTTTCACTTATCGGGAAACAGAGCAGGAGAAAACACGGCGAGCGAGACGAGCGACACACTTTCGGCGGAAAAAAAGTTCCGCGATGGTTTATTTCGAGCTCTCTCGCGGGTCCGATCGACCAGTCAAAGTTCATTGAGAAAGAAGGCGAGAAAAACGCGGCTGATCGCGTGTTTTTTTTTTACGAAAATACGCCACCACATTTTTGGTTCCGTTGATCCTCGGGAACGGGAGGCAAAAGGGAATGGGTACGCGATGGGAATTGATGAAATTTCGGTCGACGTCATATGGCGTGAGCGCAAAGTGGACTCGAACTTACGACAATGAAAGAGGACAGCGAGAAACAAGCTCGTGTGTCGAACTTTTCCTCGTGCGTTTGTCGGGGACTTTTTCACGCTTTACAATGCACACGCGTCGACGATGATCGCGGTAATATCGGGGAAACTCGCATCGCTGCTCCGCCATGCGCCACACACACAGCTGACCCAGCAGACGCTCGCGGCGACACTGCGAACGAACGAAAAAAGAAAAAAGCTGCGCGGCGAACACACGAACGCATCAAGCTACGCCGCGTTTCCGCATTTCTTTATTTCCTCGGACGCAACTTACGTTTCTCTAGCTCGCGGAATATACGCGTTATGGAACTCTCGATAGTTAATGACGTTCCGGTCAGGGGCTCGATGGCTGCGATAGAATTAGCGACGCGCACAGGTGTCACGCTCGTATAATTCGGCGCCCGTTAGCGTAGGGCGCCGAATTATGATATTTGACGGCGTGTGTGCACAGGTGCTCCCAATCTTTCCTCCTACTGGCGAACTTTTTTATTCCCGCTTCGGCGGAAATTATCGCCAATATCGCTGCTCCAAAATCGTTTGAGAAAACCGCTTGGGGAAAAACTTTTGTGAAAGTTGCAGGGAAATAATGAGAAAAAAGGAGGGTAATATTGAGTAGAAAGCAATTTGGTTGAGTTCGAATTGAAATGCGAAAAGAATAAGTTGTGAATGAAATTGTAAAATTTGACGTAACTTTCCATTTATCGTTTGAGTTTTTCAAAATGATTCCAGAATTTATAAAGTTAATTTTTAAAAATTACGTTTTAAATAAAATTCTCAAATTTTTACTTAAGTTTTCATTCACGTTGGATTTGTTTGGGTTGTTAAGAATTATTCGAGTATTTGATAATCAAATTGGTAAAAAGTGACGTTCCAAAAAAAAATTGTCCAGTTTTACTGAACTTTACATTCATTGTTTGGGTTTGTTTGGGTTGTTAAGCATTATTTGAGTATTTGAAAATCAAATTGGGAAAAAGTGACGATCCAAAAAAAAAATGTCCAGTTTTACTGAACTTTACATTCATTGTTTGGATTTGTTTGGGTTTTTCAAGATGATTCAAGTATTTAAAGATGTAATTTTTTTAAATGACGTTTTACATAAAATTCTCGAATTTTTACTTAATTTTTCATTCACGTTGGGTTTGTTTGGGTTGTTAAGAATTATTTGAGTATTTGAAAATCAAATGGGGGAAAAGTGACATTCCAAACAAAAATTGTCCAGTTTTACTGAACTTTACATTCATTGTTTGGGTTTATTTAGATTTATCAAAATGATTCGAGTATTTAAAGATTTTTTCAAAAATGACTTTTTAAATAAACTTCTCAAATTTTTACTTCAGTTTTTATTCACGTTGGGTTTGTTTGGGTTGTTAAGAATTATGCGAGTATTTGAAAATCAAATTGGGGAAAAGTGACGTTCCAAAAAAAATCGTTTAGTTGTACTAAACTTTAAATTCATTGTTTAGGTTTGTTTGTGTTCTTAAAAATTATTTGATTATTTTGCAAAATTTAATTTTCGATTAATTACGTTCCAAATTAAATTGTCAAATTTTACTCAACTTTTTATACGTTTTTTTGGGGTCGTTGGGTTCTTGAAATTTATTGAAGTATTTAGAAATTTGATTGCGCAAAATATGTTCTAAATTAAATTGTCAAATTTTGCTTAACTTTTCATTCGTGTTTGAGTTTGTTTGGATTCTTAAAGATTACTTGGGTATTTAAAAATGAGATTCTACTCATATTCTTCTTTGAATTTTTCAAATTAGATTTTACTCAAGATTTTTACTTTACTTAACATTCGGAAACATAGCATTCGAAGTCAAATTGTCCAACAACACTTTATTTTTAATGAATCTCTTTTAAATTAGATTATAAATCAACGTTTCTTAAATCAGACTTTACGTAATTTTTTACATCAATATTAATTATTTTTATAAACTGCCCTCAAAATAAAATGGTGTAATTATACTGAATGATTATTTAATTTCGTTTTCAATTCAGTCGCAATCAGTTTTACGATTAGTTATATTTGCAATGGCATTCAATATGAGTTGAATTTTGCTGAATTTCGAATTCATTTTTTTCCCCACCAAATTGCAATCAATTTTTAGATTAATTATATTCGAAATGCCATTCAATAATAAATTGTCCATTTTGAGTGAATTTTCAATTACTTTTCGTTTTAATCAAATTGGAATTAATATTGAGATCAATTATATTTGGAAAATCATTCAATATTAAGTTGTCCAATTTCGTTCAATTTATTTAAACCAAATTGCAATAAATTGGAGATGGTTTTTAATATTGAATTATGGACTTAATGTTATTTAATTCTATCTAACTTTTCCGAAATTTCACTCAATCAGTCAAATGTAAACGTCAACCAGGAAAAAGCGTATAAATATTGACAATAATCCACAAGAATTATCGTTAATGTTGCCTCAGTTGCAGTGACACATTGATCGAATTTCCGACATTCTTAGACCTCCACGGTCGGAACCGTCAATTCAATTCAGAAATAAAGCAACGAGTCAAATTCCCAATGAAATAATAATCGATATTAATGTGTGAAAAAAAATATCGATCCTGCGACAATTCCGGAGTAAAGCACCAAAACAGCAAAAAAAAAGCCCCAACTGTCACGACGAAGCGAATTGCGTCTCGTGCAGCCCGAGTGTTCTAAACAAATATGCACATATCTACCTTCTTCGAAATTAGCGCGCGAGGCGCTTGCAGCGCCCTCGGGTGGGAAGAATTCGTAGCGCCGGTCGCCTATATATATACCCAGTACAGTCACGCCACACACGAGAAACACGCGACGTATCAATCAGTTTTTCCTCGCCGTTTATATCACCATGTAACTTCCAAAATCGTATTTTCAGTGTCAAACGTCAAACGAGCGATGGTCGCCATCGAAGAACCAAAATTCAAATATATCGTTCGAAAAAAATCACTTTTCAATGGCGTTTCACCGGATTTATTCGATCGTGCCGCGACGTTCAGTTTGACATTTCTGCAGAGAGCGGCTGCACGACACAGTGCGCGCCGGTCACTCGCGACGTAGCGGACCGCTGTCATGCCTCACGTTGTACCGCGATGACGTAATGTCGGATGATCGCAGACGTCACGCCTCGCCGCGCCGCACGCGCGCGCATATACGTGACTAACGGTCACCGCGAGGAATGTAGGCATTTTTAAAGGGCGGTCCGTGGAAACGTCGCGACCAATCGAAAAAGCACTAATAGCGCATTGTTTGTAAACATTTGGCTAAACTTCCGGTATTTTTGTCACGGCTCAATTAACTTCCTCTTTTATTCGCGGTAATTGAACACGATGAAGACAGCCGTCATTAACGATTACAAAATATCGGCTACCGGTCATGTATGGTTCTGGTATACCAGAACCGGAAGTGCACATGACAGAAGCAGATTGACCGGAAGTGAACCTGGCGAAAGCACGCTGACTGGAAGCCAACGTCACCGAAGCATATTGACCGGAAATGAACCTGACGGAAGCTCATTGACCGGAAGTCAATGCGACAGAAGCACCGGAAGTCACTGTGACAGGAGCGTGCTGGCCGGAAATCAATGTGACAATGGTCCCCGGCCGGACGTCAATGTGAAAGAAGCACATTGACCGGAAGTCAGGGTAACAGAAGCACTTCGACCGGAAATGCACGCGACAGAAGCACTTTGACCGGAAATAGACGTGACAGAAGCACATTAACCGGAAATCAATGTGACAGAAGCACCCTGACCGGAAGTCAATGTGAAAGAAGCGCATTAACCGGAAGTCAGGGTGACAGAATCACATTGACCGGAATTGAACCTAACAGAAGCGCATTGACCGGAAGTCAATGTAACAGAGGCACACTGCCCGGAATTCCATGCGCTTCTATCCTCTATCACGACGAATCGGGGAAAAAACTGCAAAATCGTACATATCCTCACGATTCCCGTACGAGCGTACGATTTTTATCAATATCTATACGCAACGCTGTGGAAAGTTCCCTCGAAACATTGAGCCCTCCTCTGCTTCGATTTCACACTCGCGAATAAGCGCGAACAATTTTAGCCGCTAGACGTAAAATCAAAACAAAAAAAGCGACGTTGCGAAACGTTCGTGGATCGAAGCCAGTTTTGTTTATAGGTACTTTTTTGTTTACGCGCTCGTTGTCAAACATCCCGGTCTCGCGTGACTGCCGCGAGAAGGCGCTCACCCCTCACCGGAAGTAACGTCCAAATATATATATATATATATATGCGATTATCGATACGCGCTTATCGTTCGAGAGTCATGGACTGCGATTGTTTGATGACTCAAGATTCCTTCCAGACGGCGATCGACGATAAGCTATCGTGTTACGATTTTTTCTTACCCTTGACTCGAACGCCGGCGCAACATCGGTGGTAAACGTGGAGAAGAATGCGCGACACGTAACGTCGTGCGATCGTGCAACTTTCAGTCGTTAGTTCGGGACGTTGGAGAAATAATGGCTGGGATATGAAATGTTGACGATAAACGCAGAAGCAATAAATTGCTGATCAATCGTTCCAATATATATACATATATACATGTGTATATATATATATATATATATATATATATATATATATATATATATATATATATATATATATATATATATATATATGGATCATTATTCTTTGTTGGTGATTTTATCGGTTGGCACTAATTAGGATGGAACGAGCCTTTAAGGTATTCTTCTCACGAAGCCGAATATTTAACAATCCACCGATTTTCGTCTATAATGAAGTAAAAGTACATCCTAATATACTGGTAAAATTTTAAGCAGTCAACGAGCTTTTAATGAAAAATGACGCCTCTAAAAATCGTAAAAAACACTGGCCACATTTCTATCTAATAATTTATACAGTAAATAACTCCAATTGCCTGATATAAACTGCTGACGCGTATAAAAAATTCTAAAGATTCCGCAACGATAATAAAAACAGGGGGTCACGGAATGTTTCAAGAAAATATTAATTATACATTTTAGAAAAATGTGACTAGCAGAATTTTCGGAGCCGCGACTTTTTAGAGAAAATGTATAATAATTCTAAATCTCTTAAATTTACGGGCATTTTTCATTTCAGTTTATTGTTGGGTATAATAATTGACTATGACTTACTTCGATTAGGCGCCACTGCGATTTACCGATAATCCAGAAGGGCCCTTCTATGCCAGCACAAAATACGGCCCTTCGCGAAAGGAATACCTTAAGTATCGAATATTGACGTACTTAAGGTGACGGAAAAGACGTTATGCGTCTGCATCTTGTGCTTCCGTCAGCAATACTAGCCCTCCCTCTCTCTCTCTCTCGCTTTCACACCGCTATCCATACCCCCTTAATGTTTCGGTCTTGAGTTAAAAATTGGCGGCCCGCAGCTAGTTGAATTTTTATTAAATATCGATCTTTAGTTTCCCACTAATTCTCAAAATATAACATTTAAAAAATATTTTCCGATAATTTTAAGGGAGACTTTGTCCTTGGAGTGCCATATTTCAGGTGTTTACATTTTTTTTTTTTAAAGGAAACGAGTAAAGCTTTTTGAGTGCGGTTTTTTTCTTGCTTTTATTCATGATATACAGAACGTTAAAAAAAAAAATTTTGAAAAAAAAACCAAAATGGCGGCCGTTGCAGCTCCGCGAAAACAGGTCCTTAAATCGCGGGAGGTAAACGGCTGACATCACTGCCCCCTCTTTGTTGATCTGAAACACAAATTCAAAGCATATTATCAATCTGTGACCCTTTGGTCATGGAATGACGGATGGGTTTTTCGTTTAGTACAAATTTCGGAAAATGGCGGCAATTAAAAAAAAAATCGAATTTCCGCGTTTTTTTTTCGCATAAAAAGATAAATAATAAATGCAAAAATGTATCTATCGAAAAAACGATCCGTCATTCCGTGAAGACATATTTTCTGAGTATGCTCTCCAAATTTCAGGTCGATATGTTAATTACAGCGGTCAGGAGAATGTCAGCCATTTTTAAAAACGTGTTTTCGAGGTAAACGCGTTTAAAGTTTTGTAATGTGTTTACACAAATGTGCTTATAATTACCGCTAATCGGCAATGCCCGGTCCATAGAGGCATCCCTCCTCTTCTTCTAGCTGCTCATGTTGAGCCGCTAACATCTCCCGCTGCATTTCAAGGACAAAGTCTCCCTTAAGGCGGGACATACATTTACAACGATCAAAAAATGGATTTCTTTTTTTTTCTCTTCAAACGATAGAACTATATGTGTAGAATATTTTTCCAAAGTTTCAAAGCGAAATTCGAAAAACTTCAAACGCGTTTTTCTCAAAACTGCATTATCGAAATTGGCGTGCAGAATTATTCAAAAACTATTGAGCCGATTGAGTTGAAACTTGGTAGGAATATTGATAATATTGGTACCTTCTACTTGATGAGAATTGTTTTTGAAAGATTGGAAAAAAACGACTTTTTTAATCCACATTTTACAAAAATGTTGCGTGGAATGTTGATTTTCATTGTAAATGCGTGCCATTTTCTTAAATTTGCATTTTCTTCGTTTTAATTACCGTCACATAGAAACTATACATGTTCCAATTGAAAAAATGTTTGAACTTTTTTTCAAATCAAAGTCTACGGGAAGCTAGACTGCACGCCGATTCGCAACTCCCGCGGCGACCTTGCTGTAACACTCTGCCACAGCTTCGCCATTTTGATGATGAGTTAATTAAAAAAAATTGTTTTTTATACTTAATTATACGATTAAAGTATACCTAAAGTTTGATAATCGTAGAATAATTATTTCTTAGTTTTTAGAATCCCTCAATATTGCTTATTTTTTCCTGTGTAAATGTGTATCCTTGTTATTTTTTAATCTAAATAATTTTTTTTTCATGCCCCAAGTCGATCCGTTCAAAATTGAGGGAGTTATGGGCGTTTATGGGATCATCGGTGCAACATTTTCGAAAAATTGATTTTCTTCTCATTATCCGATAGTATAGACGGTTATAAACATGGACCTGGCATCGCCGATTGATCGTAATTAGACAATTTATATGAAAACTCAGCACCCGAAACTTTGAACGCGTTTTTCTCTAAATTTTGGTTTTTCAAAACGGTGTACACCCTCAAAGGAAGACTTTTCAAGCTATCCGTCTCAAATTTTGACACAACATTCTTCACGCCATTCTTTATCTTGCTATGGAAGCTTTTTTAATATTCATATTTTGTTTAACGAAAAACTGTCGAAAAAAATAGGCTAAATTCGATACTTTTTCTTCCATCAGCCGTCATTTTGTCAATTTTTCATACCGATTAATGATCTTTTTACAAATTCTGTTGTAGATAATATTTACGGCCACAAACGTGTACTCCGTGAGAAATCCTTTTTTTCGAAGACATTTTCAACCGTTAAACAAAATGTAAAGAAAAAACCAAAATAAACGTTTAAACATTTATCTTCTGTTCCTCATGAGTGCTTTGACTTGACATTAAAAAATCAGACTGATTAGCGTATTTTATCCAGCGAAAAAAGATCGCGACAATCAGCTAGTTTTCGACCCGTTACCCTGTGATGATCCCTTAAGGCCTTAGGCCACTCTAGAGGCCGAAAAAATAGGCTTCTTGGGGATTTTTTTTTTCAGAAAAACTACAAAGTACATCGAGATTACAAAAAGGGTGTTTATCATGCAAATCAGTGGCTGTATACAATAATTTTTTTGAAGCGATTTATTTCAAAATGGCGACTGTGCAGCGTTTATCTCGAAACTGCATTTTTTAAGTTGGCCGGAAACATAACTCAGACAATTTTCAACCGATTCACTTGAAATATTGAATATATCTTGAAAAATACATTGTCTATGGAAGTACGTAGGATTTTTTTTTATTGGATACTTCATTTATTATTAACGATTTTTTAGGAAAATCTTTGGCAAGTAAAAATTTGCCTAAAAACCATCCACTTGAAACCAATCCACTTTGAAAATTTCAAAAAATCGAAAGCAAGCAAGACTTGAAGAAATCGACGATGATGAGCAATCAGAAGGGATTTTGTACGGTGCAGGAATTGCCGATTGAGTTTAGGTAAGAGCTTTTCATAGTATAAACTTCAAACGCGTTTTTTTTCGAAACAACGTTTTCAAAATCTAGCTCCATCGTATCCCTAAAACTAATAAACTGATTCTCTTGAAATTAGAACCACATATTCTAAACATGAGTCGCAAAAAGATCACCCTCGATGGTTTTCAAATTTTGATTTTTACTCTTTTTTTGCGAAAAACTGCGAAAAAACGCGTTTTTTTTACTTTTCTCGTTTTTCATCTGCCATTTTTTTATTTTTTGATAAAACTTTATATCCAAGGGTCATTTTGTAGCTGGTGTGATACTGAATCTAATGGACTTTGATTTTTTCGTTTCAGACAAGCGGTTGCCGAGTTGTGATGGAGCTACCCTAGCCCACCTATTTTTCAGGCGTTACGTTAAGACGGAATGACACCTCATCGCGGTCGGTATGGTAGAACAATTATAGATACCCAAAAATCTCTAAAACGGCTCTTCAGATCCCGTCGAAACTCTGCCAAACGACGTCAAATAGATAGACGAACAGCTGTCTGCGACTCAAATTTTCTGAATTTGAGAAAAAAACGTAGATTGGTTTATGATAAGCCAATCTTACGTTTTTTTTGGGTATCTATAATTGTTCTACCATACCGACCGCGATGAGGTGTCATTCCGTCTTAAGGGAAACTTTGTCCT
Organism: Ophion ellenae; assembly: GCA_963210295.1. Classification (NCBI taxonomy): domain Eukaryota; kingdom Metazoa; phylum Arthropoda; class Insecta; order Hymenoptera; family Ichneumonidae; genus Ophion; species Ophion ellenae. The sequence continues at coordinate 36,619,313 of OY723393.1, forward strand.
TGAAATGCAGCGGGAGATGTTAGCGGCTCAACATGAGCAGCTAGAAGAAGAGGAGGGATGCCTCTATGGACCAGGCATTGCCGATTAGCGGTAATTATAAACACATTTGTGTAAACACATTACAAAACTTTAAACGCGTTTTTCTCGACAACACGTTTTTAAAAATGGCTGACATTCTCCTGACCGCTGTAATTAACATATCGACCTGAAATTTGGAGAGCATACTCAGAAAATATGTCTTCACGGAATGACGGATCGTTTTTTCGATGGATACATTTTTGCATTTATTATTTATCTTTTTATGCGAAAAAAAACGCGAAAATTCGATTTTTTTTTAAATTGCCGCCATTTTCCGAAATTTGTACTAAACGAAAAACCCTTCCGTCATTCCATGACCAAAGGGTCACAGATTGATAATATGCTTTGAATTTGTGTTTCAGATCAACAAAGAGGGGGCAGTGATGTCAGCCGTTTACCTCCCGCGATTTGAGGACCTGTTTTCGCGGAGCTGTAACGGCCGCCATTTTGGTTTTTTTTTTCAAAAAAAATTTTTTAACGTTCTGTATATCATGAATAAAAGCAAGAAAAAAACCGCACTCAAAAAGCTTTACTCGTTTCCTTTAAAAAAAATAAAATGCAAACACCTGAAATATGGCACTCCAAGGACAAAGTCTCCCTTAAACTATAGTTCTTGTACTTAACAATGAATGAAAATGAATTAAATTTTTTTAAATGTATTTCAAGACTTTATTTATCAAGCTCAACAACTTTTAAATCCATATCTTTTATAAAATCCTCAAAAAAAATCGCGAAAATAGCCTTTTTCGTGGCTCCTTAATAACAAATCAACTATGCAATATAAAAAAAATCATACGTACCTCCATAGACAATGTATTCTTCAAGATATATTCAACATTTCAAGTGAATCGGTTGAAAATTGTCTGAGTTATGTATCCGGCCACCTTAAAAAGTGCAGTTTTGAGACAAACGCTGCACAGACGTCATTTTGAAATAAGTCGCTTCAAAAAAATTATTGTATAGTCACTGATGTGTATGATAAACATCCTTTTTCGTAATCTCGACATATTTTGTAGTTTTTCTAAAAAAAACATCCCCAAAAAGCCTATTTTCGGCCTCTAGAGTGGCCTAACCCCTTAAGTGTAGGTTCCCCGAACCGACGAACTTTAAACGCGTTTTTTTCTTCTCAAAATGACTTTTTCAAGATCGGTCACTACGATATCTAAAAAATCACTGCACCGATCAAGTTCGAATTTTACAAACTTCTTCCACATATCAAAAAGCAGTGCTTGAACGAAGGAATTGTTTTTTCGATACATAATTTTTTTTATCAACGCGAATAGAGCGTCTTATTTACCGAAATTCGATACTTTCACTTTGGACGGCGGACATTTCTTCAAATACCAATATTCAAATCCTTCGTCCAAGCACTAGATATTCTAATAAAAAAACTAAATGCCTGCGATTTTTTTATTTCGGATGATTTGTTTCCGACTATCCGTGGTTACCGCGAAGGACGATTTTCAAACAGTGCTCTGCACAAACCATTGTATCGACCACAATTATCAATATTTTTCATTAGAAAAATTGTAAACGATACTAAAAACCTTAAGGCGGGAGCCTGAATTAAAAGGTCCGAAAAATTGATTTTTTTTTGCTTAAATCGCTACATAAACTATCCATGATTTAATTTACAAAGTTACAGAGGCAAATTGTAAATATTTTCGAAGATTCAAGGCCAAAAGCAGAGAAGCAATTGATATTTGATATTTCCTCCCATTGACATCTTTTAAGCGCGTTTTCGCCAGTTTTCATTTTCACGCTTTTTCCAAATTGGCGGGCGTAATAGCAAAAACTAAACGACCTATTGAATCAAACCAAAGTTTATTTTCTTCAGTATGAAAATCTCTTCAGTCAATTTAAAAAGTCGTCGAAAAAGTATTTTTAAATAACTTTTATAGCCCGTTAAAGTGTTTTTTAACGCATTTTTTTTTCAAACCTGAGAAAAGTAATTTCACGATTTTTTCAGCTTTTTCTCAATTCACGCAGAAGAAAAATATATGGCGATTGAAAATTTTATTGGTTTATTCGGTTCAGTCAAGAATTACGAGCTGCATCTTTCCCGCATATTGGGGACTGCAGTGGCAAGACGCACATGGAATAGGCTGATAAATCTGCAGTCATTTATTGTTTCATGTTGAAATTTGTTTTTTATACATTCCAAATATACACGAAAAGATACCTCAATCTTTACTGGGCTCACTTGTTTATTTCCCTTCTAAAAAAAATCCCGAAAAAACGTTTTTTTGGACCTTCTAATTCAGGCTCCCGCCTCAATATAATTTAAAAAAATTGGTAATCTGCACACGCTGTCCCAGAAAAAAATCACGAATTTTTTTCCGGCCACAAGTCGGGTGTAACCCATTCAAATGGAATTTTGATCTTTTTTTCCACAATGCTCAATTTTTTTCTTCGAGTACTAATCACAATAATACGCTATATTCATTTCCGAAGAGGACTTTAAAAACTTTTAAATTTCATATTTTTCTCGATGGCAAAATCACCGCGCCATCTCCGTGCGCATTTCGTCGTACGTGTTGAGAGTATTCGAATGGAAAAGACCAAAAAAAACATCGAAGCAGACGACAGAAAAAAATTGTTTATCAGCATCGTCGTCATCTCGGTAATTAACCGAGGGAAAAGTTTCACCTCCATTAGTGACTCTAGCTCATATATAAATATACATACATCTATGTGCTACCTAATACGCGCAAAAAAACTTTCTCGCATCAAAGGATCCTTCCGTTCGTAATAATCGTTCACTATATGTTTTTCTTTTGTTTTTTTTTTATTTCAATTTTAATTTCCAACGACGCACAAGTCGAAATGTATTTCGTTTTTTTCTTCTTTCCGTCTGTTGCTCTCGTCGCGTTACCATAAAGAACGCAATTTTTATTCTCGTTTCTCTTTACCTTCTTATTTTTGCTTTTTTCGTCGCTACGTCACGATTCTTATTTTTGCTGCTCCGCGCGGTTAGTGTGTCATACATATACTTTTGCTACTGCCAAAAGTACTCGTTTTTATAGCCTTACAAATAAATAGTAAACAAGACGATTGGCGATTGATCGAAGAATTTTCTGTTTTCATTTCCCGTCAATTCCAGTCAAACTTTGTACACCCATAGGAGCTGAACGTTTCGCGCAGTACGCAAAAAAAAAAAACGAAACTAGTGGTTGATTATTTTTGCCCTTCGTGTAGACGGTTTGATCGTAGTCCATTTTAGATTCCTGCAGCCAGCAATAAAAAAAAAAATTCCGAACGAAATAACATCGACTGCCCCCCACCCAAAATTTATCCCTAAATTCCGTATTTTTCCCCTTTTCTTCTCATTCGCTCGTTTTTTTTTTAAATTCTATTTTTATTATCGTCGCCTTTTAAATATAAATCTTCACGGATGGTTATTCGCTTCGATTTATCACGCTAGCTCTCAAAACACTGCGCGGTTAACACTAATCGATTAATTATCATATTAAATAACGTATTTTTATCGTATTCTAAAATTTAATCGTAAAGTATCTAAATCACAATGTCATGCTCGTCGCGCAATAGCCAGCTGGAGAATTTTCCTTTTTTCTGCGTTTTTCCTTCCTCCCCCCTCCCCCAACCCGTGAATTCGAACGCAAATACCGAGGCGTAGATGTAAGTGCGATTTTTCTTCTTCTTTTTTTTCAATTAAGAATTTTAGGACGCATCCGGCGTGCCGGGAGCAAAGAAAAATGGCCACGCGATCTGAGAGTCTTCGAACGAGTCGAGAATAATGGGCGGAAAGTTGACGCGCTGCCGAGGATTAGTCGAGACGATTCAAACAAATTTGCGAGTGAATAAGATTGGCTGCGAGCGTGACGAAAAGGGTGGCAAAAAAACCTCGAGGACTTTTGTGCTCGTCGAGAAGTCTCGATTTTCGAGTCGATTTGCGATGCCAGTGAACGAAAATCGACGAGACTAAGCGCTAATTATTTTAATTATATTTCATAATCATAATATATTGTATATAATTATATCATATATAATAATGATATATTATATATAATTATAACATATATATTATTTCATAATTATTATCGCGCTGTCGAACCGATCCTCTTGAATCGCCGTCGGCGATAACGAAAAGAGCAACAAAAAAAAAAACTATAAAAACTCGAGAATAGGGAAGCTGTCGTAAAAAAAAAAGGAACAATCGAAATGTTTCGTCGTGCTCTCGGCCCGTTATAGTCGAACGATAAGGATCGCGCTCGAAGGATCGTCTGGATTTGACGAAAGTCATGATTTTATTTTTCTCGTCGTGAATTATTGACGTGTCACCCACAGGGTTTGTCATTTCCGGTTTATTTTTCCGATTTTGTGTTTTTTGTTGTCAATTTCGGGGTCTCTCCGTCTTTCTTCTCGCGAATTGATTGCACTAACGACAGGAATGAGGCATTCGCGAGTTGTCTTCCCACAATCTTCGGCACCCCCCCCCCCCCCTTCATTACCATTCCAATGTGACTCGAACTTTTTTTTCTACCAGCTATAGGCTCGTCATTGATAAATCCTCCGCCAGAGCAACACGAAGAAAAGCAGACCTACAAAAAAAAATCGTTTCGTCAAGCGAACCAAGCTCGCAAGATTTTTTTTTTCGTGACTCGTCTCGTCCAATTGTATATCTTTATATTCTTACGCGGGGATTTGCAGCGAGTCGGTTTGAGTTCGTTTGAACGTCTGGCGAGTCCCTCAAGGGCGGATATTCCAGTTTGGGGCAAAAAAATATTCATATATATGTGTATACGTAGATATAAAATATTCAATCAACAAGTAACAGTCGTGCGATACCGATCGGATGATGATAGCCAATTTTTGTCCGTTTATTCCCTCGTTCAATGTCTTCCGTTCTACGAGTGGGGGGAGAGGCGCCTCGAGCTGGGCTATGATGCGAGACCGGATCGTTATTAGGCTGAGACGAACGAGTTACCTTCCGCTTTCGTAAGTACGTTCATAGCTACTTAAGAAAGGTCGGAGTTGTTCGCAGAAACGGTCGAAACTTTAGCGTATGCGATGCCTCGCAGGGGACCTACGATTATTCTCTCCCGTCTCTCTCTCACTCTCTCGTTCTGACCCACTCTGTTTTTCGTTTTTCTTTCTCTTGTATTTTGCTTTGTTTTTTTTTTTTTCGTTTTCTTTCTGTTTTTGCATTTTCTCTTGTCTTCCATCGTCTTGCAATCGGAGTGAAAAAGAAATGGTAATTGAATGATGATTAACGGAGATGCTAATTAACGACCGCCGGTTGACTGCTGAGGGCCTCGTGAAGGGCCCGCTGCTGATCCGCCGTCAGAGCGCTTATGCACGCTTGGAACATCGTTTCGTTGCTCTGCGAACGCACGAGATACACGAGATTAGCTCGATTCAATGTTGAGACGGTTTTTGTGACTCGAACGATATGATTTACTTGAATATTTCCAACGAACGAGAAGAAACGTGGCCTGATCGTGAATTTTTTAACTCTGATTTTGTATGAATTTTCTTGATAGGTTTATATTGAAGATATTGATATAAAAGTTGTTACACTTAATAAATACACTTTCGAAATACATTTAAAAAATATATATATATATATTTATTCAAGGGGCTATACCAGTGTGACACTTTCGAAAAATCGATTTTTTGGCCTTTTTCGACAATTCGTACTTTCAAAAGATCCTGTAAAAATTTCAAGGCCGTATCTCTAATCATTTTATCTTGAAAAAATCGACAGTTAGATTTTTAAACGCGTTTTTCTCGAAATGAGATTTTTCGAATTTGCTGACATTGTAACTCAAAGAGCAATTATCCGATTGATTTGAAATTTGAACTAAGTACTCTTGAATATATTTACTCTACAATGACGTAGGATATTTTTCATTGGACGAAAATTGACGATTTGGCAGTGAAAAAAACGACCATTTTATAGGCAAGAAAACAGACTTTTTTTCATAACTACGCCATTTTGTTAGATTTTGATATTTTTCGAAAATCCTACGTCATTGTACAGGAAATACCTTCCAGTTTAACATTTTTTTCCTTTTTCGGTTTCAGCTACTCAATCGGCCGGAATCATGTCAGCAGTGGAGGAACTTTTTTTTGCGCTTCCTAAGGCAGCGCATGAGTCGCTTGGATCTCAATATTTTTCTATGAAAAAATTATGTAATATAGGTCAAATATAGCGAAATATATTCTTGATTGCCCGAAACATACAATTGAGTACTTTTCTTCCAAAAAATTCCCGAAAATCACCCAAATTTTCAGCGTTCCCACTGGTATAGCCCCTTAAGTCACTGTTTATAGACGAAAATCGTAGTAAAAAATTGTAGGTTTGCGCTGTTGATGAAATCTCGGAGATGTATTATCCGAAACAAAAAAATCGAACGGCTTTAGATTCAGTATATAGGCTATAGCGCATATCTTATGATTTTTTATATATTCAAAAATAACAAAATGGCGCACATTTTTTGAAAAAAAAAACGTTTTTTTCACCGTTTTTGGCAAAAAGATAGTAAATATCAAAAAAATTTAATCCTTGACTCGTCCTATAGCTATAGTTGTAAAGCATATGTGGTTAAAATTTCATAAGAATCGGTTCAGTAGTTTCGAAGATTTTATCAACAAGCCGTCGAAAAACAATGTTTCGAGAAAAACGCGTTTAAAGTTTGTTTGGGTTACATAAATACATTTTTTTTTAAATGTAATGTATTTAGAAAGTGCATTTATTAAGTGTAACGACTTTTATATAAATATCTATAATATATACCTATCAACAAAAAAATCATGAAAATGGCCTTTTTTAGCGTCCAAAGTGGGAAGGCCCCTTAATATTACGAGTAAACGCGTTAATATATGTTCACGGGAAAAAATCCCAAACAGAGTATATCCAGACAGGCCCAAAAAAGGATAATTATTGAGCGTTTTGCGTCCGAAATACAATCACGAAATAGATGAAATATTTGCAAAGTTCGAACGCGGGTACCGATCGAGTAGCGGCGATCCGCCGATAATGCACAGATGTGTGTTCGTTTTTTAAGGCGGTCCTCTAGTTTCTCGGGCCGAAAAAATCGATTTTTTTTTTCATAAATCACATCTACAACATGTGTAGAAAATGTGTGCCAAAGGATTTTTCGATATTCGAAGTGGTTCACAAGTTACGGCCCTGGAACGGAGCAGGTATACTTTCAAACGCGTTTTTCTCGAAACACCATTTTCCGAAACGGTGACCAGGATATTTCAGAAACTACTGCACGGATCTTGTTCAAATTTATACAGCATCTTTAATATGTTATAAGCCAGCGATTGAACTAGGATTATCATGATTGCTTCGATAGTTTTTCTTGTACGAGCGAAAAACTTAAGAAAAAATGAGTAAAAAATAGAATGTAATTTTCAAAAGTGTATTAAAAAGCCATTTTTTGTAATTTAGAATTCGCTCTAGTTCAATCGCTAGTCTTAAATATGAAGATTAAAATGCCGTTTGGTTTTTTTATTTCAGATAAGCAGAACAGCCGCAATCCCGGTCACCGTCAAGCATCTCTTTTACTTGATGTCTTCCTGTCGGCCACTATAACTTTTATTCTATTATATATTTTGACTTCAAAAAATTTGTAAAGCTTATTTAAATGTTAATAAAGATTATGCAAAAACAATGAGATTGATTATTTCGATGCTTTGCCCGTAAGAAATTATTGAAAAAGCCGTAAAAAAACAGCCGAGAAACTAGAGAACCGCCTTAAGCTTCTTTTCAACTAGTAAAATTTACACCAATACTCACTTGAATTTGTCTGACAATACTAAGAATTCGGCCCATCACTGGATTATCCGCGGCTACAGCGTCCTTCAAGAGCGCCTCGGCGAAGAAGCTTATGAGTCGGGGCAAATTCGCGTTGTTCGGTCCTAAAACTACTGGATAGTTAGCCTCTATCAAGTCACAGAGATATCCGTAAACATGCGGCGCCTCGTCCTCGTCGACCACGACTGGTAGCCATGAAAGCCTTTGCGAACAAATAAAAAGCACGTTAGAGCGAAGTAGACTCCACGCGACATGGGAGCATTGGCGTAGTCAGAATTGTTCTTGGGGGGGGGGGGGGGGCGCCCACTCTACTCTATATAAGAATAATACTAAGAATGTATAAATAAGGTATTTTTCGCAATAAGCAATCGAATAAAGTTGCTTTTAATTTATAAAAACCCAAAATAAATGTTATAATTCATTTTGGAAAAAATACTTTTTCTATCTGCTCAACGAACATGCGAGACGGTAGCCGCCATAATGAATTCCGACGTGACGTCATTGACATAGCAAACAAAGAAAGCTGTAGACGTATTACTCTCTAACCTGTGAAAGAAAGCGTCAACTAAATATTTTCGTTTATCATAGTCAATTGCAAATTTTCAAATAGTTATCTGTACTTCAAAAAAAGAACAAATGAGTTTTGTTTTTCGGACTATGACTTTGGATCTCTTCTCGCAAGTTTTAACCAATTCTTCCTCATATTTATATCAATTAGCATTTGAATCCACAACTTTCCCGGAGTTTTTACACTAGTATTTTTACATTTAGGAACACACCAATGATAGCCATAGTAACTCACTTGTAACCAACAAAATTACGCGTTCACAATTGGCGCAGCGTCGATGTTTACTATGTAAGTGACGTCACGAACCGAAAGAGCCTGGCGGGTAGCGTTTTCGCGCGAAAATTTGAAATGTAAAATTTTAATGCATTTTTACGGCACTTGTCGATCTCATAAAATAGAAATAAAAATTCTAGTTTATTACCACCAAAGGATTAAATTGCGACATCTTTAAAAAAAAGGGTGTAATACTATTATCCATTCATAACACCCTGTATATGAGAAAATTCTGTTTCAAAATGTTTGATGTTATGTTGACCTCGTATATGCCCTTAAAGTTGTACCGAAACTTCGAGTATTACTTATTTCGGGTTTTTAAGCCATGATAATACGATTTATTCACGTTAAGGGGTCACGTAGAGGGGCTTTTTGGGATTTCTTTTCCAGAAAAACTACAAAATAAATCGACATTACAAAAAAGGGTGTTTGTCATACATAACAGTGACTGTATACAAAAATTTTTTTAAAGCAATTAATTTCAAAATGGCGACTGTGCAGCGTTTATCTTAAAACTGCATTTTTCAAGTTGGCCGGAAATTCCATTGCCTATGGAAGTACGTAGGATTTTTTTATACTGCATAGTTCATTATTAACAATTATCTGACGATTTTTTAGGCAAATTTTTCACTTCTCGAAAAATCGCCTAAAAAATCGTTAATAACAAATGAAATATGCAAAACAAAAAAATCCTACATACTTCCATAGACAATGTATTTTTCAAGATATATTCAACATTTCAAGTGAATCGGTTGAGAATTGTCTGAGTTGTGTTTCCGGCCAACTTAAAAACTGCAGTTTTGAGATAAACGCTGCGCAGCGGCCATTTTGAAGTTAATCGCTTAAAAAAATTATTGTATGCAGTCACTGATATGTATGATAAACACCCTTTTTGTAATCTCGAATTATTTTGTAGTTTTTCTACAAAAAATTCCCCGAAGAGCCTATTTTTCGGCCTCTAGAGTGGCCTAAGGCCTTAATAACGAATGATTAAAGTTATTTTTTGGGCCGCAAGCTTGCACAGACCCGTCGAAAAAATGGACGCTCATTATAATCGCCCAAATGACTAGATACTCACCAGTGTGGAAGTATCTCGTCAACGTTAATAGCTTTGTTGTTGTATTTGAGAATTTTCGTAACCGCCGATATGGCGTTTTCCGTTGGATTTACGTTCTCCGGCAATCTCGATTTCGGATCGTTAATGACCTTCATTAGTCTGGGTAGAGCTTCGGCGCAGGCTTGTGCGAATGCCTCGCCGCCGAATTGTCCGAGAACGCCGCATCCGTAAGCGGCGGCTTGTCTGACCTCGGCGATCGTGTCGGTCACGTATTCCATCATCGGCCTCAAGAAGTATTCCTGATATTTGGCGCATTCGGGGCCACCGTACTCGATAACGTCGTCGAAGACGCAAAGCGCCCACTGGTGATCCGCCCAGGTGCGTTCCGGCGCGAGGAGCTTCACAAAATGGCCGCATATCTGATCGAAGTACGGGAAAAACGCGGCGTTGTGAGTTATGAAGAGGGCGTGAAGTATGTCGGCTATTTTGTTCAGGGTGTATATGTCCTCGTTGTCCTCGTCGGCGATTTGCTCTTCGACGACCTGGATGAGGAAAAACGAAAAAAAAAAAATGTAAACTTCCGTTACGCACGGTTCGTCGTACATTCCGATTATCCTCGTTCGTTCGGTCACATTTACCTCGTCGTAGTCTTCGTCCTTGCGTTTCTCCAGTCTCGCGACCGCGCGCTCGAAATGTTCGTTCAGGAGTTTGTCGAGGATGCGGAGGAGTTCGGCCATTGGGCCGGCCGCGAGGCAACCCGGTCCAAGCGCCTCGATGCACTTCGCCAGCGAGTACAGGAGCTCGGGCAAAACGCCGGCCTCGGGCTCGGTGTCGATCGCCTTCAACAGGTCTGGACATATGTAGGCCCACATGCCTTCGAGATATTGCGGTCCTGCGGGGAACAATCTGGCGTTAGTCGGGATTGTCAATTTTCTCGTTGCTTGGCGCTCTTTAGCATTGGCCCGGGCCAATGGTGGAATGGATGGCCGGGCCCTTAAAAATCTTGGAACAACCTTTAGGCGGGATATACATTTACAACGATCAAAAAACCGATTTCTTTTTTTCCTCAAAAGGCTATACCAGTGTGACACTTTTAAAAAATCGATTTTTTTTTGCCTTTTTCGACAGTTTATACTTTCAAGAATATCCTGTAAAAATTTCACGGCCGTATCTCTAATCATTTTATCTTGCAAAATTCGATAGTTAAATCTTTAAACGCGTTTTTCTCGAAATGAGATTTTTCAAATTTGCTGACATTGTAACTCAAAGAGCAATTATCCGATTAACTTGAAATTCGGACTGAGTACTCTTGAATATATTTACTCTACAATGACGTAGGATATTTTCGATGGCATGAAAGTTGACGATTTGGCATTGAAAAAAACGACCATTCTATAGGCAAGAAAACAGACTTTTTTTCATAACTACGCCATTTTGTTAGATTTTGATATTTTTCGAAAATCCTACGTCGTTGTACAGGAAATACCTTCCAGTTGAACGACATTTTTTCCTTTTTCGGTTTCAGCTACTCAATCGGCCGGAATCATGTCAGCAGTGGAGGAACTTTTTTTTGCGCTTCCTAAGGCATCGCATGAGTCGCTTGGATCTCAATATTTTTCTATGAAAAAATTATGTAATATAGGTCAAATATAGCCAAATACATTCTTAATTTTCCGAAACATTTAGTTGAGTACTTTTCTTCCAAAAAATTCCCGAAAATCACCCTAATTTTCAGCGTTCACGCTGGTATAGCCCCTTAACCCTTTGTGCCATGGTGGCACCCTGAGAGTGCCGCCTGTTTTATAACCATTTTTTGAGCAATTTCGACCGAATTTTCAAACTTTTTTTGGTGTTTCAGCGTCAATCATATATTCAAGAATAAGAATCGATGTGCAATAATTTTAAATCATGGATGATTCTGTTTATGCGCATAAACAAAACTTAACAAACTGCAATGGTTCTAGATAAAATTCATTATCTCCGAAAGTTTTCGAAGTTTTTGAGTTAAAGGCGTCATTCGGGGGTCCAATAGAATTCGCACTTTTTTGTTTTTTTCTTTCTTTTATGCATCCATATTGGATCCGCCATTTTGAATTCTGAAATTCGGAGCTCAGATTCGTCATCAGCGACCCCCAAAAACCCCCGAGCAATGAAATTCACGACGATTGGATAAAAGTAAAAATGTGCCACTTTGCCACAGCTCCGCCATTTTGATGATGAATTCTTTAAAAAAAATTGTTTCGTATACTTAAATATAGTATTAAAGTATACCTAAAGATTGATAATTGTAGAATAATTATTTCTCAGTTGAAAAAATCCCTCAATATCGCTTATTTTTTTCCTGTCTAAATGTATATCCCGCCTTAAAAAACGAACGATCGATTCACCTTTGATTTTGGCACATTCGAGTAGGCACGGTAAGCTCTCAGCCGCGGCGGTCCTGACGCCGTCGTGGAAATAAAATTTAAGCATCGGCACCATCAGCCTCACTACCTCCTCGGCGTAATCCGCGAAGCCCTCCTTGAGCTCGCGCGCGTAGCAAACCAACATTTCACAGGCCGACGCTTTGTCCTCCAAACCGGCAGTTTTGATCCCGAAATTCTGTTGCTCGCCGAGCGAGACGAATTGCCAATCGAGGTCACCCTCGACACCCTCCATGTCCTCGTTGTCCAGCAACGCGACCTCGGGCTTCATCGCTGCCGTACGCAACACCGGGCCCATCACCAATGGCAGGTACTGCTCGAACTGGCTTCCTGAAAATCAAGATCGCCAACACACGCCACGTTCATACGCGATTTCTCGTCGATATTCGGAGGAAGACGCCCCGCTTCACCACATTGCACTCGCAGTTCGACGTACCGAGAATCTTGCAGATACGAGTCCAGGCCGAGATGAGGTAGCTCGTTTGCGGATCGTCGTCCGGCAAATCTCCCTCCGTGTGTGTCTTCAACAGCATGTCCATAACTTCGCTCGCGTCTGTGATAAACTGGGGAGCGGAAAACGATGAGTTTGAGCATGAAGACATTTTATGAACGACACTACAACCTTTTAAGGGGTCTTAATCAATACACTTCCGAAATACATGAAAAAAAATTGTTTATTTAAGTCACTATTTAAAGACGAAAATGGTAGTTAAAAAATGTCCTAAAAAAATTGTAGGTGTGCGCTGTTCATGCCATCCCGAATGGGTCATCCGAAACAAAAAAATCAAACGGTTTGAGATTCAGTATGTTAATAGCTATAGCGCATATCATACGATTTTTGATATATGCAAAAATAACATAATGGCGGACATTTTTCGAAAAAACAAAAAAGGTGTTTGTCGCCGTTTTTTGGAAAAAAAAATAGAAAATATCAAAATGTAAAAAAATCCTTGATGAGCGCTATAGCTATAGTTGTAATGAATATGTGGTTAAAATTTCATAAGGATACGTAAATACATAAATTTTTATGTATTTCGAAAGTGTATTTATTAAGTGTAACACCATTTATATCAATATCTATAATATAAACCTATCAAAAAAAAAAGCCATGAGAATAGCCATTTTTTAGCGACTAAAGTGAGAAGACCCCTTAAGGAGCCAGGCTTCGGTAGGAATTTACCTTCTCCGGTCCCACGGCCAGGCCGATCAGGCTCACGCACTCGATCGTCTTGCCTCGGAGGGTTTTGTGCTCCTGCTGATTCGCGTTTTGAATGATGTACTTGAGGCAGGGCATGAGCCTGTCGTAATACACGACGAACTGCTCCTCGCAGGTGTCCGCCACCGACGCGATGGTCGTCACGACCTGAAACGAATATCGAAGTTTACAAATAAAGAAGAGACCGAAAAATGTCTCGATGTGGAATTCATTCAACAGTTACATTCATTCAACTGTTCATTCAACAGTTTACACATGGAAATGTTTAGTTATTACAAATGATTTTTTTTGCATATGTTAAAAATATAAATTGTACAAGTCTCAAGTATGAAAAGTAGTAGGACTAGTGTGAAGCGATACGATTACCTTAATTGTTAACTATTCGGATTCGTGAAAGGAATATGTTAATTTTAAACAAAAAATTCTAACCTGCTCGAGCACTAGTTTCGTGCCCTTCTCCACGAGTTCCTGGAACTTTGTCGTGAGAATCGATTCCAGCTTGGCCATAATCGCGTCGAGATAAGGCGTCAGAATGTTCTTCGGGCAATCCTCGCTGAAGTTAACCAGCGCCGCGCCCGCGTGAGCCTGAACTCGCGGATTCGCGTTGTCGTCGAGTACCGCCAGCAATCCCGGGATCACTTTGTCGTGGAACTTCTTCTGGAAGATCGGCGCGAAGTCGGTCGACATTTGTCCAACCGCGTTGCACGCCGCGTACCGCACACGAGGATGCTGAAAACGTTCGGTCGATTCGCTCCGGTTAAAAATCAATAACGGAACAAACGAATAAGCGAAATTTACGAAATTTCGATATTTTTCACAGTATTTTTTATTATGTTCGTCATCTTATATCACGATCGGGAAATACTCGAAATTTTGGAAAGAAGATTTTTATTTGCGGAGTCTGGCTCGCGGCCGGGAATTTCTACTTTACGAAAATATTAATAATAAGCGGACAAGCCTTTTTCAACTAACTTTTACCAAAAAAATACTATTTTACAAAAAACAATAATAATAAGCGGACAAACTTTGCGAATTTTAATGGCATCTTTTTTAGGACTTACACCTAGTTGAAATTTTTGAAAATATCGTTTTTTCGTGTTCGGCGGATTCTCAAACTACATTCGACGCGTTTATCTCAAAAAACTTTTTCAAAATCGGTGACCATGATATCTCGAGTTTTTTTTAATCAACGAAAATAGTTTTTTTTTTCACGGAAAATCAACTCACTTTAGATTATGACAATTTTTTTTTTAAACAAATATGTTTTATTAAATCCATCATTTTGCTTTGTTTCAGATTATTCGTTTCCCAGCAGCAGTGGTATCAGCCACATTTATGAATATTTTTCAATACCAAAATTGTAAAAGATACTTAAAACCATACTCTCCAAAAATATAAAATAATAAAAATTGCAAAACCTGCACAAGTTTTGCCAAAAATAAATTCACAAAAATTCCTCTTTTTCCAACTACGAGCTAGGCGTAACCCGTCAAGATACAAACATCTCTAATTCATATATGTCCCTCTTGCAATATAATAATAATAACATTGCCCTCCATTCTCCATTTATCATATACTGCAACACATTAAATTATTGACATAACAACGATAAAATAATATTTTTCCACGAATCGTCTACTCACACTGCAAAACAATTTTTATCGGTATGATATATGCATAATAAAATACTAGTTTTATTGCGAAAGCTCTATGCACTATCGACTATAAAATGATTCGTCTTTATCAGGGGGGGGGGGGGGGGGGAACCAGATCGTGTCTCAGGAATTTACGTCGAGGTAGGTCTCGACATCCTCGTTATCACAATGATAGCGTGAATGCTCGATTTGCCAGTGACGCAATACTTTCGGAATATCTTTATGACAACCGACCTGTGTCCCAGGGCTTAGATAATTCCGCGAGTCAGCGAGCGCGTCAACGTTGGAATGCAAATATCTTTTTTTACAATGTTGAACTTTGCATCGTAGCGAATGCAATGGTTATTAATTATATTCAACTGTCCTAATTTTTTATCGCTCGATTTTTAAGCTATGCAAATCACGCGAACTTCTTAAAATCATAATACATTTTTCTAATAATTAAGAATAATCCCGAAAAGTGATAATTTAATAAATAATAAATAATAATAATCATAATACTTATAATAACAATATAAACGATAATAAGTAATGACTTTCCAAATAAAAATAGTATATAAATACGAATAAATAAATTCAGATAAATACGAATAAATAAATACTTTAAATAATAATAAATTAATAATAAACAAAAAAAGTGTATCGTAATGATGCAAACTTCGAGAACATTTTTTTTATTCGTACTTACACTATCCTGGAGATAATGAATTATTCCGTCCATGATTTGACCCAGTATTGCTTCCATCTGCTTGTGGCAACCTTCGCCAACGGCGGAAATGGCCATGAGGGCGGCGTGTCTGTAAGATAATTAAAAATCGTCACATGAAGTTCCTATCCCATTTGTCGACATTGATGAATTCATCAATGAATTCCAGTAGAGGGATTATTTTGCAAATGTCAATGTTCGTCAATGAAATATGTTCCGCGCCAGGAGTGGCGCAAACTCGTGAATATCATTGATATCCAAAGAGCACTCGGGCGGTCGAATCCACCAGGACGGGGATAAGACCATCGATATAAAACTCAATGGTTCATTTGCCACAGATGTAACGCGAAAGAGTCCATTTTGGGAAATAGATCGCTGACTTTTCTGTGGCACGATACAATAACGTAATATCTTAGGTGAGAGGAGAAAACGTCAGGCGAAGAACAGTCGGTGCAGGATAGGTTGAGTTTTAAGGGGTTAGGCTACTTTGAAAATGACGAACGCTCGTTCGTCGCTTTAGGCAACTTAAATTGAAGAGGAAGGTACAACGTATGGTGCATGAATAGCAGATTAAGGGATAACATCACTCTAGGATTTTGGAAAAATCGCTTTTTTTTTTGCTTAAAAAATACTTTGGGGTTATAAAACAATATGCGATTGGTCCTGTAGCGATATAGATCATATTTTTTGTTGTTTTTGTTCCAGGTCTTATATTGTACGAGAAAACCGTCCTCCCGTGAAGCTATTTGTAAAAAAACACGTTTTTCAAGATGGGCTCTGTCGCGGCCATTTTGTATGAGAATTATAATAATTTTTTTTCTTTTTTATACTTTAATATGTGTTAAATGAACCCTCTCAAAAGAAATCCTATCTCTTTTTTCATACTCCCAAAACAAATTGTCAACGTTAGGCCTTATTTTCTGCCGCTAGAGTGGTGTTATCCCTCAAAGGCCAACTTGTTATTACACCGATAGAACTGCTAGTAAAATTTCAAACGCCACTTTCTCGAGACTACGTCTTCCAAAACGGTGTACACGATTTCTCGATATCTAATAAACGGATTGACTCGAAATTTGGTACACTTATTCAGTGTAATAGTACTTTAGTCTTGACCGACGTTTTTCTTAACATTTTTTTGGATTAGTTATCAACAATAATGTTTATTTCCCTCGAAAAATCGAAGAAAAAAAACATTCAACATTTTTTTTTGCGGATTGAAGCACGATAACAAAAAAAGCTCGATTAAGTCTTCAAAAGTCTCGAAAAGTCTTCAAAAATCAAGTGCACCGCTGAGTCCCTCACGTTCAAAGTTCCTTCACGAGATTGTTTAAAACTTCTTTAATTGTGAATATTTTTCTGATATTTGGCACACAACCCTGTTAAGGTAGTCCTATCGCCAGGCTCCAATCCATAGGATTTCCATAATATTTTTTTGAGCTTCATTAAATATATTAATAATTGTCCCTGTAAAATTTCAGGGTCGTTTATCGACCTAATTACAGAGAAAAGAAATATTAAAATTGCGTATTTTTGTGAAGGAATTCCGAGACGACATACAAAAACCAAATTTCCGGTCGCTGCAGAAGTGTATATAATAGTGGGAATGCGTCAGATTCTTAAAAATAATCAGATTTACATACTTAACACTTGTAGTAATCCAGTGCTCTCAGAAAAATTACGCTTATTGACCTCATTTTTATGTAATGTCAAGTTTAATTTGAACTTCCGGTATTGGATTTATTACCACTGCGATAAAGAGACGTGACAGCAAGGCAACAGCTGACTGTAGTCCTAACCTCATCTCACTCATTCGAATTTCCACACATATTTCATTTTTAACCGACATATTTCGCCGACACAAATTTTCCACGCTTTTTACCAGTCGTGGCCCGAATACAATGCTTTATATTTCCCGCACCTGACATTGTTTTGACAGATCGACGTTGAAAAGCATGGAGGTTAAACTCGCCTGGTTGAGTAAAAAGAGACGGAGATAGAACCAACATTGCCAAATATCAAACCTAGAAATACTGCGCGAATCGGTGGAATAACTATTTTTTCATTTTTCTAATTAAATGTAAACATTGATTAAACAGTTTACACATGGAACATTTAGTTATTACAAATAATTTTTTTTTCGTATGTTAAAAACATTAATTGTACAAGTCTCAAGTATGCTCAGTGTTATGACTAGTGTGAAGCGATAGGACTACCTTAACGATCCTTCATAAGCAAACTCTGTTAAATTGTCGAAATTCTACTTTTTTAAAAAGAAAACCACGTGGGAACTTGCCAAAATTTCGAAGTGGACGAAAAAAATTATCTTTCAACCGTAATCGGCATACCTGTATTTCCAATCGGTATTGCTCAGCATCGACGGAATATTTTGCACGATCTGTGGTAGCATCGTTTTCCCACCGAGACCGCAGGCGAGTCGATCGAGGGCGCTCTCGGCGACGACGATGTTGCATTCGTTGTCCTCCTCGATTATCTCATCGGAGAAGCTCCATTCCTCGTCTTCCGTTAGGTCGGTCATCATTTTCAGTACGAGTGGTATCAGCGCGATGATGTATTTGCCGCCGACTTTTCGTATCATCGCGGGTGCCGTTTCCGCGAGCGTTACCAATACCTCGAGAGACAATTGGCGCCACGAGTCGCCCATGTTTTCGTCCGAGAAAATTTTCATGCACATCTCCATTATCGCCTCCAATTGGGGCCTCAAGAATTTCGGGGTCGTTTCCGCCAAGTCAATGAGAACCTTCAGAAGCGCCTCGTCCTCCTGTTTCTCGACCGATTGTGCCGTCACTTGAACGAGACCGGGCAACAACTCGGAAAAGTGCTTCTGTATGTTCTCCTCCTTCTCGTGGATCGTTATGAACGCGCCGATCGCCCGGACCGCTTGGAATCTCACCTGTGTGACAGCGTATTTTTCAAAAACGGTTTTTTTTCAGACAGCTCTGATTCGAAGGCCTCTTTTGACGGAATTTAAGGGGTTACAACTAGTTAACAGGACCAAATTGGAATTTTGAAGGCTGCTACCTCTACAGAAGGTTTGCTGTATGGTCCGGGCAACGATGATTCCATTTAAAGGCAATAAATTACATTTTATCTGCGTATATACACGATGTAAAACTTTAAACGCGTTTTTCTCGGAATTACTTTTTCAGAATCGATGACTACAATTTCTCAAAAACAACTAAACCGATCTGCTTCAAGTTTCACACTTTTTTTTGTATATCAAAAGGCAGTCCTTAATCGAAGGGTTTTTTCTATGCATACTTTTTTATATCGAGGAAAATTTATTTTCCGTGTCGATGGAGATTCACGAAAAAGAAAAATCATAATCCAAGACTGTTGTACAGCGGTGGTAAAAAAGAAAACCTAATCATCGAGCGTTTTGTTTCCAAAATACAATCACGAACGAGATGAAATTTTTGCAAAGCTCGGATGCTCGGATGAGTCTAGCGGCAATCCGGCAATAACGTGAGCAGAGACTCGGAAGTAAGCGCCAATTTTCCGAAATTCGAATTGTTCTGCATGTTGCGCTATTATGATGTTAAAGTTTGCATCGGTTCAATCTAACGACAATTATTTCTTTCTAATGGTTGAAAATTTTTTTCTGGCCGTTTTAGATTATGAATATACCTCAAACGTTTCTACGTATGCTGATTAGAGATTCACCACCTCAATTTGCAAAGAAAGGACTTTGGATGATGATAAAAATAGAGAAATGAACGATTAGGCAAAAAATCGTTGCATTCTGACGATGCAAACTTCAACGTCACGCGACATTATCGTTGCATTCCAACGATGCAAACTTCAACGTCACGCGCCATTATCGTTGCATTCCAACAATGCAAACTTCAACGTCATGCGCCATTATAGGTGCGCGAAAACTCGTTCGTGTAAATAAAATGTCCATAATTCACGTTTCTCGATTGTTCACATACAAAATCGAATGATATTGAAGCCTGCATCGTTCTGTGGCAACGAAAATGAAGTTTTTTTAATTTGCCCTTCTTTGTGGGTAAAGTTGGCTTGTGGAAATCACTCCAAAGTTCTTTATGATCCTTTTTCGACAATTTCGGCATAAATCTGCGAGAAAACACTTTCGGGAATAATGAAAATAGAGAAATGAAGAAATTAAAAAAAAAATGAATTGTCGTTGCATCCCAACGATGCAACTTTCAACAGCATATCAAACGTCATTGCTTAACAGTGAGACACAGCACTGCATGTGACCAAACAAGGCCTTATGTATCTTTGAAGAAAAACAAATAAAGGGTTTTTTTCTATTTGCTCAAATGATGTACAAACATCCAAAGAATGATATCGTTGATATGTATAAACATCCCAAGAATAATATGGTCCGAAGGAAGATGGTTAAAAAAAATTTAACGCCGTTTTTTCTTTGAAAAATGTTTTCGAAATAAGACAGACTCGTAACTCCTAAAATTTTGAACCGATTGACTTCAAATTTCAACGGTAGCTTCTCAGATACATTTTTCAGCGAAGTACACACGATTTTTCTGATCTATTAACAATTACCGTTTTTATAAACAAACAAAGGCCATTTTTAAGCCGAAGATGGGACTTTTTTTTTCAAAATGGTGCCAATTTTTTAAAAACCAATATTTTGAAATAATTTTGTGTACGTCGCTAGCAAAACTCATGTAGATTAGGAAAAAAAAATGATTCTGGGTGCTGATGTGCGTTTCCAACGAGTCCGCCCGTGGAGAGCCTGAAATGGCGTTCTCTTTCTACCGGCCACTGGGCCGCCATTTTGTATTTTTTGTGGAAAACAAAAATTGATTCAAGTACCTAAAGATATGTAACAGAAACCCTCCAAACCCCATATTGATTGCTTTATTAGGATGTTCAAAAGAAAATCCCAAGAAAAGCCTCGTTTTCCGACCATCCAAAGGTATACAAATGGCGTTAAGGTTTGCATCGTTGGAATGCAATGATTTTTTATTTTTCAGATTTATTATTTTTATTACTATACAAATTTCTTTTTGTAGATTAAGGTCTACGTTAAGGATAAGGATAGAAAAAAACGTTTAAGTGATTTTCGCAGCTTAAATTCGCTAAAAAATGTGAGCAAGTAAGAAAAAAAATCAAATTCCGTTGCATGCCAAGGGTGCAAACTTCAACATCATGGTATACCTTAAGATTTTTTCTCAATGTGTAGCGATTCGAATATATGAAATATTCTTTTCATTCACAAATGTTCGCTCCGTATCTGTCTGTAAATTAACACGTCACAAGTTACAGTCATCAGAAAGCGTATTCTTTGTTCTGGGGAGATTCTGTGACGAGTAGACGCACTCTCATGTAAGCCCGTGTATCTATCTCCCGTGATTAGGATTCTCGTATCGAGGATCGATGTTTTTTCGTGAACATTGAAAACGTTCTTTGGTAAATATGTCGAATCGGCTGTCGACCTCAAAATCGATGGGAATTATTTCAAATGGTAAAGCGATAGATACGATGAAAGAGGGCGCCCAAAGTTTACGGCGGGATACACATTTAGACAGGAAAAAAATAAGCAGTATTGAGGGATTTTATAAACTAAGAATTCATTATTCTACAGTCATCAAAATCTAGGTATACTTTAATATTATATTCAAGTATACGAAACAATTTTTAAAAACTAATTCATCATCAAAATGGCGGAGCCGTAGCAGAGTGTTACAGCAAGGTCGCCGCGGGAGTTGCGAATCGGCGTGCAGTCTAGCTTCCCGTACTTTAATTTGCAAAAAAGTTCAAACATTTTTTCAGTTAGAACATGTATAGTTTCCATGTTACGGTAATTAAGTTGAAGAAAATGCAAATTTGAGAAAATGGCACGCATTTGCAAAAAAAAAATCAACATTTCACGCAACATTTCTGTAAAATGTGGATTAAAAAAGTCGTTTTTTCCCAATTTTTCAAAAACAATTTTCGTCAAGTAGAAGGTACCAATATTATGAATATTTCTACCAAGTTTCAACTCAATCGGCTTAATAGTTTTTGAGTAATCCTGCACGCCATTTTCGATAATGCAGTTTTGAGAAAAACGCGTTTGAAGTTCACGCCCGCTCCGAATCCGAGCGGTGAGGCACAGCGTTGACGGGCTGTAACGTTTGAAGTTTTTCGAATTTCGCTTTGGAACTTTGGGAGAATATTCTACATATATAGTTCTATCGTTAAAAAAAAATCGATTTTTTGATCGTTGTAAATGTATATCCTGCCTTGATTGAACATCAGTGATGGTCGCCAAACACACATTTATCGTGCAGCAGTTGCAGTAGCTCGAACAAGCCCAAACGGGCCAACCAAACTCGAACCAAATTTAAAAAAAACTTTTCTAGCGAAAGTTCCGGCGAAAAAATATTCCGATCGATTTTGGGGTGAACATCGAGCCGACCATTCAACGCTGAAACCGCCATTTTATTTTGCCGGGCTCACCTCGTAATTCGTCGCATCCATCAACGATTGCTGCAACATCTGCTTGATGGAATCGAGATGATTCGCCTGCTGGTTTCCAAACACTCCCGGGGCGGATCTGCAACGATTTATCAATTTCGGTTTCGAAGTTCAAAGATGGCTTCGCGACTTCTAAAGAGATTGAAAGAAAATGTATACGCGAGAGAGCAAAGGTGAAACGCGGTTGTT
Organism: Ophion ellenae; assembly: GCA_963210295.1. NCBI lineage: Eukaryota > Metazoa > Arthropoda > Insecta > Hymenoptera > Ichneumonidae > Ophion > Ophion ellenae. Next base: position 36,641,735 of record OY723393.1, read on the forward strand.
CGTAGGAGGGCACTTTTGACTGCGTACGGAAAGACGTGGGAGGCGAATTCGAGAGGGAAATATGATCGGGCGTGGATGAAGTTTGGAGCCGCGTTAACAACTCACGTGAACATACGAAGGGCGCTCTCCTTGAGTGCGGGCACCGGTCCGTTGACACACTGGAATAGAAACTGAAGGAATTCCGGCCACTGATTGTTGCCATCCTCGTCGATGAGATTTCGCGCGACCTCGGCCGCGACCTCGCAAACTTTGCGCCTTATGGCCTCTGTTTGTTCATTTTGCACGGACAAGAGGATTTGCTTCTTCAACTCGATCTGAGCCTCTGGGGGTATCTGCAACGAGGTATTCGAACGTTCAACAGAATTGTGGACGCGCCGACACTCCGATGGGTGAGCGCGATAGGAAATGTCAAAGAATTTCTTCTTTTTCGCTGAGTTTGGACCAGGATTGAAAATAATGCATTACTTTTTGTAATGCATTAGAGTTTTCATTAATCATTACTTTACATTTTGTAATGAAAAAAAATCCATTACCCATTACATTACATTCAGTAATGTAACAAATTTCCATTACTCGTTACATTACATTTTGTAATGCAAACAATTGTCATAACTCATTGCATTGGATTTTGTAATGTAGAAAATTTTCATTACGCATTACATTGGAATTTGTAATGTAAAAAATGTCCATTCCTCATTACATTACATTTTGTAATGTGAAATATTTTCATTACCCATTACATTGTAATGGGCAATGGAAATTGTTTACATTACAAAATGTAATGTAATGAGTAATGGATTTTTTTTACATTACAAAATGTAATGTGAACAAATTCCATTACGCACTACCTTATATTTTGTAATGCAAAAAAATTCCATTAGTCATTACATTAAATTTTGTAATGCCAAAAATTTCCATTGCTCATTACATTAAGTTTTGTAATGCACAAAATTCCATTTCCCATTACAATGTAATGTGTAATAAAATTTTGTCATTACACATTACATTGCATTTTGTAATGAAAATGTTCCACATTACTAAATGTAATGTAATGAGTAATAGAAATTTTTTACAACACAAAATATAATGTAATGAGAAATGGGCATTTTCTACATTACAGAATGCAATGTAATGAGTAACGGAAATTGTTTACATTACAAAATATAATGTAATGAGTAATGGAATTTTTTTACATTACTGAACGTAATGAAATATTTTTTCATTACTCATTGAAAAAAAAAGATTAATGCATTACTTTTTCCGGGCTGTTCGTGAATAACTGTTTGCTTCAATACTATGATCGTGTTCTGTACAGCACGACCAACTCTCAGAAACTTCCGCGCGGAGGACTCGGAAAGCTTCGCCGTCAAGACGACGGCGTAGCAAAAGTCTCAACCGCGCGGCTTACTCTGCCACGGATGTAACGCTTTCGGACCGAAAACATCTCGGCCGACCGCTGACTCCATCCGTGGCGTCGTCTATCGGCGATCCTTTCCTTCGGAGATGGAACAAACGAACGGGACTCACCTTCGGATAGAAGTCCATGAATTCCGAGGAGAAGAGCCGTCGCAGCAGCACCGCTGCCATCGCGCGCATCTCCTCCGCGAGAAGTCCATTGCAGATGCAACTGAGCAAGAATGTGACCTTGCTCTCCACAGGAATATTTCTGTATGCTTCCTGAATTCGGCAGAGAAAAAAAAGAAATTTCAATTTGTAATAGATACGAGCGTGATCGATATTTTTGTCTTCTCGAATTTCAAGTGAAACCGGGGTGCCGAAAATATAGACGGTTGTGGTTTTGGACCTAGTTTTTTTTCTTTATCCATCGCCCAGTATACTGTGAATATTATAGGCGGATTGGAAAAAAGCTGTTGGAGCACAGGAATGCATTTTTTTTAAATAACATTTTTTGAAAATATCGTCTATGATAATTAATCAATTAGAATATTTTATAGAAAATCTAGATAAAGAACTGAAATTTAATGAATTTTTTTTATATATATAACAATATGTCATAGAAAACTTGAGTGAATAACAATTTTTTATAACAAATTTGAATAAATAACAATATTTCGTAACAAATTTGAATAAATAACAATGATTCATGGCAAATTTAAATAAATCATAATTGCTCATAGACGCTTGAATGGAAAACAATTTTTATAACAAATTTGAATGAATCAAAATATTTTACGGAAAATTCGAATAACAATTTTTCATAGAAAATTTTAATAAATATTGAAATTTCGCATAGAAAACTTGAATGAATAACAATTTTTCATAACAAATTTGAATAAATAACGATATTTCATAAAAAATTAAAATAGATAATTATTTTATCTTATAAAAAATAGAATAAATAACAATATTTTATGGAAAAATTTAATAAAATACTATTGTAATTTAAATAAAAATAGGGAAATAAATATAGTGAAATAAATAAATATAGGGAAATCAAATATTAAAATAAGAAAATAAATATAAAATAAAAATAGGGAAATAAAAATACTTCATTCAAATGTTTATTTCAGGTTGAGGTTCACTTCAGAAAACGTTGTTTTCCGGATTTGCGCACATAAAAAAATTCCTTTGACTCAAAACCCGAACCGAAAAGTTCTCAGTGAACAAGAACGTAAATATATGTCCCAAAAATAATTATTTTTCTCTCTCAGAAGTTACACATTGTCTGGGATTGCACAATTGACTGCAACATTGCGCGCAACAACTTTTCGAGCATTTTTTCAATAACTTAAATACACGACAAAATGCTGAGAAATTCTTCAAGACGTAAAAAAAAAAAAACATTCTATTATTTTCTCTCTCCCCTGCTTTCTCTCTTTCCTTCGCCTCTCTCTCCCCCGCTCCTTCAACGACGCCCATTGCATTTGGATCATTGCTATTCGACAGAACTTCCGACGGAACGTTAGGGCGGTCATAAATTATTCAGGCCTGCGTCTTGAATCGTCGTGTCGCTAAAGGAAGCCAACTCTATACATGAGTCATGCGTCCATTCCCGTCATTCATTGTCGTCATTATCCATCGTCGGTATCTCCATAATTTAAGGGTAAAAAAAAGAGGCGGGAAAAAAAAACCGAACGAGAAAAATAAACATTTCTTCTCTCTAAGCAAATCCTCAGCAAGTTAAGTCGAGTAACGCACGTGTGTACGTTTTTGAAACTTCGTACCTATATATAAACTCAACATTCCTGAGCAACTGATCACGCGACCGCTTATAGCTCTGCGCGATTACTTGAACTTGAAGCTGCGCCCAAAATGATTGGCGTAAGTAATGAAGTATCCATACTTTTTTCTTTTTTTAAGGGGAGGTACCTGAGTAAACGGCGAGAAAAACAGGTAAATTTCGGGAATTTTTATTGGAAAATATGTACATTGACGTATGTTGAGTATTTAAAAAAAATACATTCGTGGACTGAAAGCGATTCAAACGCGATTATCTCGAAACATAGTTTTCAAAGTCAGTGCCAGATGTATCTCAAAAACGGCTTGCCGATTTTGTCTGAATTTGGATACAATATTCTTCGATAGTTTTTCTCCTTCGCCACGTAGGGCTTTTTCATTTGATTGAACCATTGCTTTTTTATTCAATGTGTATGCAATCCAAAATCGTCGGAAATTGCGAACGAAAAACGAATGTTAAATTAAAACGGTCGCAATTTCGTCAAAAATGAAAATTTCCAAAAAATTCTACGTGGCGAACGAGAAAAACTATCGAAGAATATTGTTTCCAAATTTGGACAAAATCGGACAAGCCGTTTTCGAGATACATCTGGCACCGACTTTGAAAACTATGTTTTGAGATAATCGCGTTCGAATTGCTTCCAGTCAACGAATTTGTTTAAAAAAATTCCTAAACATACCTCAATGCACATATTTCCTTTTACTTTTATAGAGAAAAAATATAACTATAATTTTAAAAATTCTATTTTTTATTTTATCTTATTTATTTTTTACTACATATATAGATTTAAAAAAATCAAGAACAACGTGTATGAATGGAAGAGTACTGGGAAGACAAGGGCATAGAGGTAAGAACTAAAGAAACATGGACCACGTTGAGAAGCGGAAGTATAGGAAAAGGAGGTAAAAAAAGATACGCAGATCCTCTATGCTGTTGTAGGAAGAAAGTTTGGAATGGATACTTGAATGCGGGAAAATAAAATAAAAAATGAATAAGGAAGTGCTATGTGGTTTGGAAAAGTGGCGAAGAAGCTACAAGGGAGAGGCACTAGAAGGAAAAATAAATAAAGAAATGAAAGGGAAACTGCTCAAAGAATTATGCGAGTATGTGCGAGCTTTCGAATGCACGGTAAGAAAGGAGGTATAGAAGAGAAAAAGGACGAAGGACAAATGTTAAAAAACAAAAAGAAGGAAACGTGTAAAAGGGTATCAATGTACACAGGAACGAACTGGGTAAAATCATGCAAGGGTATACTTGGAAATAAAGCTCTATACCCACCATACCCATACTGCTAGGGCTTCGCCGAAAAAAAAAACCTCATACCTCCCAATAAATGGAAACAATTTCATCACTTTACAGTGGAATTAATATATTGTTATGTGAAATATCTATTTTTGTATGATTTTCATTAAAAAATAAACATAACACCAGGTTTTGCTTATCTTGGGGTTCTTTTAAATATTTAGTGTTTTAAAAGGGTTCCGTTGCCAAAAAAATTTGAAAACCGCTGCTCTATACTATACTTCGTAATTTGTCTTTTTTCTCAATTTATGACGTTTTTCAAATTTTATAGAAATTTGATATTTTTATTGGAAAGTTCTACCGGGAAGGATATGGGGCTAGCGGAAACAAGGTGGGATAGAAAGTCTGCAGGCTAAACACACTAAGATGGCAATGAGTCTAAAAGAAACGCGCTGCACTACATTTGGAGGGTGGAAGCAGGCTGCCAGGTAAAAATAATAAGAAAAGCCTAGATTCTGTCTGTCTGTTTGTCTGTAACGCTTATTCTGCGGTGCCCCCAACACAGGAGGAAAATAATAACGGCTAAAAAAAATATTAAACTAAAAAACAAGATGTGAAACAATTGGTTTCGAGCTACGCGTCTCAACAAACTGTGAGTATAGTGAAGTGACATTTAGTGTGAGTCTCCAATTTCCAGTCTATTTTTTCAGTGACTATTTAACAAGCTTTCCTTCAAATTTGCGGGCTCAGCCCCCCCCCCCCCCCCCACATGTAGGCTAGGCTGCCACAGGCTGCCCTAAGAGTGTTGTGAGGGGTCGCGCACCAACCCCCAAATAACCTCTACTATATTACTACCACTATATATATTTTATTTTTCAATTATATTGAATTGAATATGTAAATAATTTTTCTTACATATATATATATACACACACACACACACACACACACACACACACACACACACACACACACACACACACACACACACACACACACACACACACACACACACACACACACACACACACACACACACACACACACACACACACATATATATAAAAGGGTGGCACAAATTGGAGCTCTATTTTTTTTCCTTATTCTCATCATCAAAGTACCTTCTTAAAAAAAAGTTTTTTTTTTAATGGTCACGTGAGTTGCCAGTGGTCAAAAAATATTTAGAGGCCGCTCAAGTCTCCCGAAAATTTAAATCGTCATTAAAAAATCTTTTTTTTCGTCCACTTTTCACCCATGAATGTTACGCTTTACAATTTTTAAATTAACCTCACGAAAGCTTTAGCCGGCCAATGTATATTTGGTGGACGCTCAAGATTTTCGAAATTCAGAATTTCCGCCGAGAAATAAATCTCGCATGCTTTATAATTCCTTGTAGCATAAAAATAAAATAAACAGCGAAGTATTACATTTCCTGAACAATTTATTATAATAATTTATAACAAACACCAATCAGACGATATGCGTTATTATGTATTATTGTATTATGGCGTCGCTCATCACAGAGCACAGCTACGATTAGTCCGCAGTTTAACTAACAAGACCAACTGTGGAACGCATTACGATGCGCGGAAAACTGTTTCTAAACAAAAAAGGATTAATTATTTTGAAAATTTTACAAAGCGTCAATTTTATGAGTGAGAAAAGTAAAAAAAATGGAACAAAAAGGGGACGAAAAAAAAATCCATTTTTTAAATGAAAATTTCAATTTTTGGGATGCTTGAGCGGTCTCTTGATATTGTTAGACCGCTCGCAGCTTTCGCGACAATTTTTCTTTTTCTTTAAAGAAGATAATTGGATGGTGAGAAAAAGGAAGAAAAAAAATAGAGCTCAAATTTGTGCCACCCTACACACACACACAAAAGATATACACGCGCGCGCACACACACATATATATATATATAATCTTTTTTCAGACACGAGCTCGCCTAACCTACAGGCGAACGCATGGCTTCCCGCGTCCACCAGCGATCTTTTTTTCTTCGATCTAAGCCTCAAAAAATCACCTTCCCGAAAAATGCGTACCAATTTCGTATAAGAATTTTTCTGCTCGTTTTCCTAGCACGATGGATCCAAACGCGCAGTAAAACTTTCTCCGGAAGAGCAAAAAAAAATAAAAATTTCGTAGAAATTGACGAGATCCCGCGATCGGAAGCGCGTCGAAGCTCGGCGCGACAACGTCGCAGGCGACACGATTGTCGTGAATCGTACCCCGAGACTCGCGAACAAATTCGAGAGCCATCATCGTCGTGTCCGTATGACGACTAATAGCCATTTGGCAATGCGGAGAGTCGAAAATGTTGGCGCGCGGGGAGGTGAAGGCACGCAAAAGGGAGGAACTGGCGGACGAGCGCTAAATAGATGCGAATCACGTCAAGGATTGCCTGGGAGGACGGCGACCGGTCGGAAACGTTGCGAATTATGAGACGAAAAAAAAAGCAAAGAAAAAGCCAGGAAAAGGAACAAGACGATGTGTAGAGGGGAGGGGGCGCGAATACGGCCACGCGACACCATTTTGGCATTTTTCCTTCGACCTATTCTCAAACACCTGTCAGTCGCATCATAACCCCGTAAATTTGCCCATTTTCGTCGCTTTTTTGCGCGTGGAATTCGCGGTTTTTTACTGCGACGTACGGGGGCCGCGAATGACGAGAGAGGGAACGGAGGGGTGGGAATTGCGGATTGTAATTTGTAGCCGCGTGCTTGGAGCCCTCTGACAACACGTTGCCAACGTGTTGGCCACCCAGATAATTCGATTATTCAACGCCCACCGTGCAATGTTAATAGGGAAGAATTTGCTTAACGGAGAGTTTGGAAAAAATGCGTCTAGTTCACGTACCTCTGCCTGCGTTCGGTCATTGTTATCCGTGCTAAGAAGGGTCCGTAAAAGCTGTTGAAACTGGTCGAGGTCTGCCGCCATTGTCGCCGAACGAATGAGACCATCGCGCACTCGCTCCCGAGTCGATCGTCATTTCCAAACACGCGTCGCCAACCTACCAATTCGCTTTTTTCTGCCCCCCTCGCCATCTTGAATGTTCACTGATGCCAATCGCGCCCACCGGTCTGAAGCTTGCCGTTATGAGGAGCTGTTCTTACTCTTTTTTATTCGGTTTTGGACTTTATTGGGATGGTCGCTATTTATTAGGATGGAATGATTCTTCGGGGTTGATTATGCTTGGGTTTGGCGGATCAGCGCAGTTTTGACGGAGTTGATAAAAATACCGATTTTTTGGAGGACGCTTGGAAAAAAGGAGTAGAAGCGAAGAGAGGGAGAGAAAAAGAAAAAGTGCGTCGCGAAATTATTCTTAAGGGGAGGGTAGGGGTTTCAGCGTGAAAAAAACACTTTTTTGCGATTTTTTTCCATCTATATGGATAGAGTAAATTTATTGAAACCTTTTGTACATTTTTATGTGTCATTTCAAGAACATTCCGTGAAATTTGTACGCGAAAATATCCACAAACAAGCCGGTGCCGCGTTTTTCTCGAAACCACTTTATCAAAGTCCGTGTTCACTGCCATTTGCAAACTACATGACCGATTTATTTCAAACTTGGTACACACTTTCTACATATAAAATACCACCCCCCCCCCCGACGGTTAGTTTGAGATTTTTTTTACATTGAGGGATTTTTCCACCCCCAAAATGGCGGAATCTTTCGTGAAAAATAGCATTTTTCACTTTACATGACCAACAAAAATTTAGAAATGAAAAAAAAAATTATCAAAGACCGTTGGGGGGAGGATTTGATGATACTTTGACTAAATTTCAATGGTACTTGATTTCAGATAATTTCTAGCTGAGATACAGTGAATACCGCAAATCGTGTTTTTCCAAAGGCGTTCTTGGAAAAGCTTTGTCACCGGCTTGTATGTCGATATTTTCGCGTACAAATTTCACGGAATGTTCTTGAAATGACATTTAACAATGTACAAGAGGTTTCAATAAATGTACTCTATCCATAAAAAAAATCGCAAAAAAGTGTTTTTTTTTTCACGCTGAAACCCCTACCCTTTCCTTAAGACGGAATGACACCTCATCGCGGTCGGTATGGTAGAACAATTATAGATACCCAAAAAGCTCTGAAACGGCCCTACAGATCCCGTCAAAACTTTGCCAAACGACGTCAAATAGATAGACGAACAGCTGTCTGCCCCTCGAATTTTCTGAATTTGAGAAAAAAAACGTATATTGGCTTATCATAAGCCAATCTACTTTTTTTTCCTCAAATTCAGAAAATTCGAGGGGCAGACAGCTGTTCGTCTATCTATTTGACGTCGTTTGGCAAAGTTTTGACGGGATCTGTAGGGCCGTTTCAGAGCTTTTTGGGTATCTACAATTGTTCTACCATACCGACCGCGATGAGGTGTCATTCGGTTCTAAGGGGTTAGGCTACTGTGACGAACCCAAAACTCAGGGTTATTTGAAAAAATTTATTTTGGAGGCGTAAGTAATATGAATGAAAAATCGTTTGGACATTTATTTAAATAGACATTAACAAAGTTGTGTGCCAAATTTCGTAAACAAATGGGGTCACGTTTCGACCCCCCCCCCCCCCCCGCCGGTCCGGTCGAGCTGAAATTTTGCACAGACTTTCCTTTTAATATTTTAAGGCTACTCCTAAAGGGATTTTTGGCGACGCGCAAAGGTTTTTGGGTTTGAGTTTGTTTGCGATTGTTTGCGTTTGTTTATGTTTGTTTGGGTTTGCTTGGGTATTTTGTTTTGGCAAAACGGAGAGCGCGATAACATATATAGGTATGAACAGAAACGTAGCAGATATAGATATAGTCGGCGCGCGTTAAAAAAAAACTTAAAGCTCGATCGGGGGTCTGAACCTTAACCTTAAAAAAAAATTAAATATGCAATATCTCCAAAACTATTGCGAGTCGCCAAAAATCCCTTTAGGGATTGTCTTAAAATATTGAAAGGAAGGTTTGTGCGAAATTTCAGCTTGATCGGAGGGGGGAGGGGTCCGAAGCTTATCCTGATTTCGGCCACCCGGTTGATCTAAAATAAATAAAAAAAACAAGTTTTTTTTTAATAGATAGTATTGGCCAAGACTTGGCCGAGATTTTTTGATATTGTGTTTCAATCATGAAATATAAATATTTTAATTTTTTTTCGATTTTTCGAGCAGAAATGACAAAATTAATGTTCATTACCAATAATTTTTTTTCAACTATTACACTGATTAATAAGTCTACCAAATTTCAAGCCATTCTGTTCATTAGATGTCGAGAAATCATGCACACCATTTTGAAAAACATAGTTTCGAGAAAAATTCGTCAAAATTTTCATTAGCAGTTCTATCGTTGTAACCATATAAGTTTACCTTCAATCTGCGACACTTGCACCATATGTTCGACCTTTCTCGTCAATTTGAGTTGCCTCAGGCGACGTTCGAGTTTTTGAAATTTTCACCGTTGCCTAACCCCTCAAATCTGTCAAAATTGTTAAGAATATCTAATAATAATCTAATCTAATGATTCTAACAATGTATCTCATCTAATAGTTACTTTTATCTAACTTATCTAAAGCTCCGAGATGTCTAAACTTTATTTTAATCGCGTTATTTCGATTTATCCGTAGCGTTCAGTTATCCGAACTTTATTTTAACTTCGTTTTTTGATTCATCTGAAGATTTTAGTTTTCTTAGATTTATTTTAATCGCGTTATCTTTAATCTAATCTAATATAATAGACAATTTATCCAATCTAACCTAATAATCTATTTTATCTAGCTTTGAGTTATCTAAAATTAATTCCAATCATGTTACTTTGATACCAAATGTATTTCAGTCCCATTACCATTAATAAAAAAATAATCTCAATCCCTTTACATTGAGCACTTTTTATTCCTCTACATTAAAAAAATTAAATTATTTCAATAGCGCTAGATCGATACAAAATAGACTTTGATCGCGTTAGAGCTTCGAGTGTTCAGAATATACTCGATGATTATTGCTGTAATGAAACATTCGATTATAATCGTTGCCAAAATGTTGTCTCGAATTGTCGGATCGCTTCGCAGTCACAGGCAGCGCGTGGATTTGGCCTTGAAACTAGTTGTATACCTCGTGTGTCTCTCAGTAATTTGAAAGGTGTTTTCTCCTTCCGTGTAATTGCATTAATTGTCAACGTGCACGCAATAAACAAAAGACAGTCAGCTCGTGTTGTGTATAAATTGCTCGTCGGCTGAAAAAGTATACCACTATGGCTTATCCTGTAATGACATTTTTCATATCGCTCCTATAACATCGAAATCCTCAGTTTTGAGGTTATGTCACATTTTTCGTAAACAATACATCGATTCGTTGCATTAGAGAGAAGCAATTTCGATGCTGGGAAAAAAAATCGTCGCGAAAACTTTATCGACGCGAGATCGTAAAAGTGACGTGAAAAATATCACGGCGACGAAATTTTTTCATCGTGTAGAAAAATCACAGCCTTGTTTTTCGTAGTACGAGACGGTGAAGTTTGTAATCTTTCTGATCGCCAGGGTGCAATGTACGGCGCGTCGGACCCTCAAGGCCAGATAAACCCGGAGGTGCAACAATGGTTCGCCTCCGTCGACAGAGACGGCAGTGGAAAGATCTCCGCCACAGAACTCAGAGCCGCGCTCGCTAATGGCCAGGGAGGCACGTTTTCCGAGACCGCCTGCAAACTCATGATCGGTGCGTATTTTTTTGCTTTCTTTCATCCTTCGATGTATCAGGTTGGTAAGAAAGTCTTGCGACACTAACGTGCTTGGTTAAATTTACAGGTGAACCTCGATATAACGAACCTCGATATAATGAACCTCGATATAACGAAATCCTCGATATAACGAAATCCTTGATGTAACGAACCTCGATATAACGAAATCCTCGATATAATGAAATCCTTGATATAACGAAATCCTTGATATAACAAGATCCTCGATACAACGAAGATTTATCCATTCCCTTCCGATAGACACCCGAAACCTTTATACAACAACATAATAACATACATTGTGCCCTAATTGCTAATTGCTTGTAAAAATGGCCCTAACTTAAACCTTTGTTCAAAAAATATCCCTAGATTTACACCCCTAATTTTTTTTTTTTCAAGACCATTTTAAACAACATGATCTCGATGTAAGGAAACCTCGATATAACGAAAACTCGATATAACGCACTTCCCTAGGGATTCGTTATATGGAGGTTCCACTGTATTTCCTAGCAAAGCAATTCGAGAACATTCAAGGGTCGAGATTGTTAGAATGTTCTAGGAACCTCCTTGTCAAAGGGTGTATGGAGCGCTCGTTTGTTGCGATTCGGCAGTATTGGTGACCAGGGATCAAAGAGCATTTCGAGTGATAGCCTATTACGAATTTCTACAAGGACGTTCTGTGAGATCTGCTGCTACTAATATGTGCAGTGTGTTCAACAGTAACGTAGTTCATCATTCAACAGTATCTAATTGGTTTGAACGTTTCCGTCCTGGCGATATAGCCTTTGAGGACAAACCTCGGTCCGGCAGAAAAACTGTCGTTGACGATGAAGCATTGCGATCCCTTCTACAAATAAAACTTTATACACCGTCAGGAGAGTTAGCAAACGAACTCCGCTGTAGTTATTCCACGATTCACAAACATTCGAAAGAGGCCGTTGAAGTGTGCATCGTTGGAATGCAACGATTTTTTCTTCTTGAGTCCTTTTTATTATTGTTCGAAACATTTTTCTTGCAACTTTAAGTCATAAATAAGTTATAAAAATACGTTTGAATGATTTTCATAGCCTAAATCGACCAGAGAGAAATGTTATCAATGAAGAAGAATTCATTTTCGTTGTGGTCCAACGATGGAAACTTCAAGACCATTTTGAAAGAGCTTGGATATAGAAAAGTAATAGCATCTTGAATAACGCACGATCTCAGTGAGTCAAACAAGACTACTCGCGTTTCTGTAAGGCAACCGCCTTACATTGTTGCTTCGTTGCACAGAAAGGATTTGCTCAACGAAATCGCCACTGGAGATGAAAGTTGGGTGTTGTACGTTAACCGAACACGAAAGTACCAATAGCTGCCTCAAGGGGAAAAACCAGAACCAACCCCTAAATCATCCTGTGAAGAGAGAAAAGTTTTACTTTGTTGTTGGCGGGAGTTCGAGGGCCTGTTGTATTATGAGCTTCTTCCGCCTAACATCACAATAAATGCCGAGATCTACACTACACAGTTACAGAAACTCTCTGAAATTATTAAGGGGTCTTCTCACTTAAGACGCCAAAAAAGGCTATTTTCATGCATTTTTTAATAGTTTTATATTATAAATATTAATATAAACGTTGTTATACTTAATAAGTACACTTTCGAAATACATTGAAAAAAAAATTATTCATTTAAGTCACTATTTATAGACGAAACTGGTAGTTAAAAAAATGTCCAAAAAATTGTAGGTCTGTTGATAAAATCTCGGAGATGGATCATCCGAAACAAAAAAATCAAACGGTTTCAGATTCAGTATGTTAATGGCTATAGCGCATATCATACGATTTTTGATATATGCAAAAATAACAAAATGGCGGACATTTTTCGAAAAAACGTATTTTTTTCCACGTTTTTGGCAATTTTTTTTTAATCCTTGATATGCGCTATAGCTACAGTTGTAAAGAATATGTGGTTGAAATTTCATAAGGATCGGTTCAGTAGTTTCGACGATTTTATCAACAAGCCGCGAAAAACGGTTCGAGAAAAACGGGTTTAACGTTTGTTTGGGTTACATAAATACATACATTTTTTTCAAAACGTATTTCGAAAGTGTATTTATTAAGTATAACAACTTTTATATCAATATCTATAATATATGCCTATCAAAAAATTCATGAAAATAACCTATTTTCAGCGTCTCAAGTGAGAAGACCCCTTAAGGTCGTAGGCCACAGTAACGGGTATAAAATCATGTGCGAATTTAACAACTTTTTTTTTAATGAAAAAGTGATTCACTCTTAAAATTAAGTACACATCTATTTAATATATATATATTTTTTTCGATGTACAAAATGGCCGACTACTAATATTTTCTTTTGTTATCTTTTTTAGGCGCTCCGTGGCGTGACATTTCGGATCCACAATTTTTTACCTAGAACAAAAAACAAAACTTCAATCTACATTAGAATACCTAGTGAAGTACGTACGGAATTAAAAAAATATTGTTTTATTCAAAAGTTGTAGGTATTTGAGCTTAAGAAATGAATTTTCAGTGAAAAATTTCGTTATAAGTGCTCATAAAATGAAAAGTTTTCGATTAATCAGAAATTCCGTACGTACTTCTCTGCGAAATGCAATTAGGAACATAACTTTCAAATTTGAAGTAAATCGAGGGAAAATTGTTGAAGTTATTTGTCACGCCAATTGGAAAAAAGCTGTTTCGAGAAGTTTCGAGTAGTCGGCATTTTGTGCAAAAAAAATATATATATTTTCTAACAGCTTGATATTCATACTAAGTAGATGTGTAATTTGTTTTATGAGTGAATCACTTTGTCATACGAAGAATAATTGTTAAATTCGCACATGATTTTATACCTGTTACTGTGGCCTAAGGCCTTAAACAAAAACGTCGAAACGGGCGTTTTCTTCACGACAACCCTCAGCCCCATGTAGCTAAAATGACACAAAAAACTATTTCGAAATTAGAATGGGAAGTATACATACTCAGTATACATAGTCAGAATTAGAGTGGGAAGTATACATACTTAGAATTAGAATGGGAAGTATACATACTTAGAATTAGAATGGAAGTATACATACTCAGAATTAGAATAGAAAGTATACATACTCACCGGACTTAGCACCGTCGGATTATCATTTATTTCGGGCTTTGAAAAAACTATTTACGTGATAAACAATTTGATAATCAAACGAATCTTCAAAATACCCATGAAGAGTTTTTCAATTGAAGACCGAAGGATCTCTAGATGGCTGGTAATCAAAGTTTACCAGAGTGTTGGACACGAGTTGTGGATGAAGAGGGAGATTATATTATCAATTAATCTTGATAAAATGTTATATTTATTCAGAAAAGGCGACGTTTGTGTCGCAAGACTTTCTTACCAACCTAATCAAAGTGCAAAGAACAAGATTTACTACTACTACGATAAATGACGACTCGAATGCGGCTGAACATGGCGAACCGGACATCGATACAAGCTTCCGATTTCCTGTCTCCTCCAGGTATGTTCGACAAGGAGAAAACCGGCTCGATAGATCTGGACGAGTTCCAGGCCCTGTACAACTACGTGAACGCTTGGCTGGGCGTCTTCCGGGGATTCGATCACGACCAGTCCGGCAGCATACAGGAGACCGAACTCCACGCAGCCCTCACCCAAATGGGCTACCGTTTCACGCCCGAATTCATCAAGTATCTGATCAAGAAGAGCGACTTCAATAACACCGAGAGCATCACCGTCGATCAGTTCATCGTAGTGTGCGTACAGATACAAAAGTTCACCGAAGCTTTCAGAAACAAGGATGCCGAGCAGACGGGCGTCATTACCGTAAGCTTCGAGGACTTCCTATCGATAGCCCTCAGCTGCAGCATCTAAAGGGACTATTTTGTGGTCTCGAAGTTTGCATCGTTGGAATGCAACGAGTTTTCTTTTCCCTCGCTTTTATCATTTGACAAATCTTTTTTGTGGAGATTTTAATCGTAGATCTCTGAATAAGCGAATTAATAAAAGAACGATCGATTTTAGTAACGAAAATTAGCGGTGAGGAATTCGAGAAATTGAAAATAATTTTCATTGCATTCCAACGATGCAAATTTCGATCTCGTACAATTTTTCCAGTGTCGTCACATTCGCGAGCATCTGCAATCGCTTTTTGCCGGGTACGCACCTCCAGGCCGAAAATTCGTTCTGGATTTTGCGGGAATAGCGTTGAGAATTCGGAGAAATATTCGGCTTACTTTATTCATTGGGACTTCGACTAGAGGAAAATTATTTTATTGAGTAATAAATTATTCACGGACAAATCTAAAATTCTCTGTAATTCCAGTCCGTTTAGCCGAGTTTTTTAATTTCCAGAGACAATCACGTTTCGAAGTCAAAACTTTTTTTATTCGTCAAATTTCGCGATTTCAATGTGCTAAATGAAAATCTCCAAGAATAATGATAATAACTTTCGCGCTAGGATAAAAAGTTATAAGTAACTATAAAGGAGGCGGTTTTTTTTAAAACGCTGGAGGCACGTAACCCCGTAACGTTACTTTCATCGTTACCAGTTTTTTCTCACTCGTATAGTATTAGACCGGAGAATGTTAATTCTTCACATTATACCTCATGACATTTTTGTAGTTTCGTACGTCGTTTTATTCGAGGCTTTCATAGCCGAAGCGAAAAGTTTGCAAAAACTTCTCGCAATGCAATTGTAGATATTTTACCTTCCAATTCTCGTGACTTGATTGGAATTTTTGAATCTTATCTTAAGGGAGAACACCACTGTGACGGGCTGAAAAAAGTCATTTTACCGAATTTTTTCTCGTTTACTGGATTATTGATTTGATATTTGGGAAAAAAGTGTGTCATTAACGGCCGGATCGATAAATGGACAATGGTTGGTTTGAAAAATAAAAATAAAAAAGTTTTATGATCTGTATAAATGTAGTTCTCGTTGAACGTAGTCGCTTTTTCGAAAGAAAAATCACTAAATGGCGAACGTTAAAAAAAAAAAAGTAATTTTGGTGAAATTTTTAATTATATTCGGGGGCTTAAAAAATACTAAATTAAAAAAAACGGCTGCGTACGATTGAAAGTTTTAGTATACGCAAATCGTTGCGCCACCTGCTTTCACTACATTGTCTTTAGGGTGGCCAATTTTCCAAATTTTAACTTGGAATTTTTTCACATATTGAATACTTTTCACCCGCCACAGGGGTGCCTTAAGGCGGGATACACATTTATACAGCAAAAAAATAAGCAATATTGAGGGATTTTTAAAACTAAGAAATTATTATTCTACAACTATCAAACTTTAGGTATACTTTAATAGTATATTTAAGTATACAAAACAATTTTTTAAAATTAATTCATCATCAAAATGACGGAGCTGAGTGTTACAGCAAGGTCGCCGCGGGAGTTGCGAATCGGCGTGCAGTCTAGCTTCCCGTAGACTTTGATTTGCAAAAAGGTTCAAACATTTTTTCAGTCAGAACACGTATAGTTTCTATGCGGCGGTAATTAAAATGAAAAAAAAAATGCAAATTTAAGAAAATGGCACGCATTTACCAAAAAAATCAACAATTCACGCAACATTTCCGTAAAATGTGGAATACAAAAAGTAGTTTTTTGTCCAATTTTTCAAAAACAATTCTCGTCAAGTAGAAGTTACCAATATTATCAATATTTCTACCAAGTTTCAACTCAATCGGCTCAATAGTTTTTTAGTAATCCTGCACGCCAATTTCGATAATGCAGTTTTGAGAAAAACGCGTTTGAAGATCACGCCCGCTCCGAATCCGAGCGGTGAGGCGCAGCGTTGACGGGCTGTAACGTTTTAAGTTTTTCGAATTTCGCTTTGAAACTTTGGGAAAATATTCTACATATATACTTCTAGCGTTTAAAGAAAAAAAAAAGAAATCGATTTTTTGATCGTAGTAAATGTATATCCTGCCTTAATCGATGCGTTATTCTTCTTCGACGATCTTTGTCGATCGATGGCCATTAAATTTCCTATAGCTCAAGCTGCTCTCAAAATTATTTTTCACCGTCCTCTTGACGAAGAAAGCGTTTATTTTCTTACACACATACCTACCATGCAGATCCAATATCGCGAAGCACTTTCGCACGCCAAAATACCTTACTCCCATTTTGGGGATAGAAGTTGCGAGCTTGCGCTCCGTAAACATCGAGGATCCTTCGATTCTCGTAATAAATACAACGGAAAAACAATTTTTCGCTAAAAGTACGCGAGCTTGTCACGCATCGAAGATAGTTCAACTTTGAAATAGCGATAATATCAGATTCTTAATCTTTTAAATCGCCTGTGTAAAATTGAATAATAACGTTTCGAAAAATTAACGACAAAGTCGTAAAGTTCACGAAATAATTGTAAAACGATCTGACGATATAACATAAATAAATTTAAAAAACTATCTTTTTAATTGATATTCTATAATTCCATTCTGCTCAATTCCACTGCCGTTTTGACCTCCCGTAATTGACGTACGCTGCTGCCAGCTTGTGGGCAAATATTTGACCGGGGGGGAAACAAATTAAAATATCGTTCACCTTGATAGACAAGACATCGAGTTACAGCGTGACGTGTGCGCCATACGCGATTGTACCTTAAGCGGTTAAAGGTAACTGTGAACGTATTGACATTGTTGCTTCTTACCGCACACAAGTGTCTTATCGTGAGGAAGTCTCGAGTGGGAGTATCTAAATTTAGGTAATGTAATTCTAACGTGTGGCCCGTCCACGGGGAATTGCTTCTCAATAAGGAAAAAAAATGTGATCTATTCTACCTCTATTCAAGTAGCGTTTTATGTATACACAGGGTGTCCTGTTATGAGGCTGTCAAAGTCAGATGTTCAAATTGGTTTGTATGGAAATTCTGCATAAGATATTTTTTCATTAAGTTTCCTTAACATTTAACGTTACCTGTGAAAAACACGTATTCACTTATATTTGAAAACAATGAATTATGTAAATGGATATTGTTCTTAAGGGAGACTTTGTCCTTGGAGTGCCATATTTCAGGTGTTTACATTTTGTTTTTTTTTTTAAGAAACGAGTAAAGCTTTTTGAGTGCGGTTTTTTCTTGCTTTTATTCATGATATACAGAACGTTGAAAAATTTTTTTTTGGAAAAAAAAACCAAAATGGTGGCCGTTGCAGCTCCGCGAAAACAGGTCCTCAAATCGCGGGAGGTCAACGGCTGACATCACTGCCCCCTCTTTGTTGATCTGAAACACGAATTCAAAGCATATTATCAATCTGTCACCCTTTGGTCACGGAATGACGGATGGGTTTTTCGTTTAGTACAAATTTCGGAAAATGGCGGCAATTTACAAAAAATCGAATTTTCGCGTTTTTTTTCGCATAAAAAGATAAATAATAAATGCAAAAATGTATCTATCGAAAAAACGATTCGTCATTCCGTGAAGACATATTTTCTGAGTATGCTCTCCAAATTTCAGGTCGATATGTTAATTACAGCGGTCAGGAGAATGTCAGCCATTTTTAAAAGCGTGTTTCCGAGAAAAAACGCGTTTAACGTTTTGTAATGTGTTTATAATTACCGCTAATCGGCAATGCCTGGTCCATAGAGGCATCCCTCCTCTTCTTCCAGCTGCTCATGTTGAGCCGCTAACATCTCCCGCTGCATTTCAAGGACAAAGTCTCCCTTAAATATTTGATGGTCTATGACTTTTTATTGAACGAGGATGCAGAAGTAATGGGCTGCATACTATTAGGTGTGAAAAAGAACGAATAATTTTGAACATGACGAAACGAGATTCGACCTTTTTCACTTGACTCAGTAGTTTGCTGTCATGCCCTTAGCAGCGATAACTACGGCACATCGACGAAGCATGGACGCTATCAATTGTGGGATCCGTTTTTGTGGCAAGTTTTCCCACCATGTCACAAATGATTCCACAATTCCGTCTTGTTAGAGTGATTTTTCGTTCCAACACCATCTTTTACTTTTCGTCTGAAGAAAATCTTTTACAAGACGTGAAGTAGGCAGGAAAAAGAACACAGAAATGGAAGGATACTGGCAAGCAAAGGAGATACGAGGCGAAACCTCAAGAAGACTGGGTGAGAATAAGGGGCGGGGACATGGGTAAAAAAGGGAACAAGGGGTACGGAGATACGTACTAAGTTTGGAACTCATAGAATTGCCAGCGAAAACACTCTGAAAAGGTAAAAATTTAATATGTATTCGTATTCATCTATCACACAACTTGTGTTTCATTTCAATTAAACTGCATTGAAGTAATTTTACGTTAATTTTTGTAGGATAATCGATAACTTCGTGAAGTATGATACACTCCAGGACCGTAGACACGAGTTGCCAGGTCCATCTGTTACGGTGACTACACCAGAGAATATCAACGAAGTTGAGAATTATTTCAAACAAAATCCAAATGATTCGATTCGGAAAGCTGCTCAAGCATTAAAAATAACCAAATCGTCATTACACAATATTTTGAAATATTTTTTAAAGTTTCATCCGTATAAAATAAGCACTCATCAATTGTTAACTGAACATGCCATGACGAAACGCATCGAATTTTGTAACACTATTACGGGAATGTTTGAAGCCGGAGAACTTAATGAGAAATTGATTATTTATTCCGATGAAGCACATTTTTGGATGAATGGGTACGTAAACAAGCAAAATTACCGGTTTTGAGGAACGGAAAATCCCAACATATCGCTAGCGAAGTCCCTTCATCCACAGAAAGTAACGGCATGGGCAGCGATTTCAGTAAAAGGAATTTATTTGCAATTCTTGGAATGTACGGTAACAGGAGAGAGTTACAAATAGCTTTTGGAAACGAAATTCTTCCCTTATGCAAAAAAGAGGGTACTGGTTAAAAATGTTTACTTCATGCAAGATGGAGCGACGCCGCACCGGACTCATGAGGTGTTTGAAGCTATTCATCGCGTATATGAGACTCGAGTAATCGGTCTGGGGTACCCTAAATTTGCTCAAGGCTGACTAGAATGGCCTCCGTACTCACCGGACCTGAACCCTTGTGATTTTTTCTTGCGGGGTTACATTAAAGATCATTGTTACGCTAAAGACCCCAGCACAGTAGAAGAACTGATCGCGGCCATCCAGGAAGTGGTTCGCGGCATTACGAACGATATGTTGGACACAGTTTTTCACAGTTTTCAAAAGAGAATTGATTTTAGTGCACAATCTAACGGTTCGCACTTCGAAAATATCTATCATTAATCACTGTACTTTTTCGTTATTTTTATAAGATGTAATAAATTGACATAAAAAATATTTGACTGGGTTTTATTTATGTGCGTTTAAAACTGCAGAGTTTCCTCTATTTAAAGCAATTTGGCTTTTCTGATTCTGTGCACGTGTTTTAAAATGACAGTCGATTAGTTTCAACGTATTCTGTAGTTTTTCGCGGTCTACCACTTCGACTTTTGTCACACACCGAATTTGTCAATTTATATTTACGAATAATGCGATTAACCGTACTTTTACCAATGGATAAAGCAGTCGCAATACCGCGCGAACTCTTTCTTCCTGAAGAAAGTTTGACCACGATTTTGCGGACCTCAATATTCGTGTGTTCCGCCATCGCGCAGAAATAATACTGATTTCTCATTGTCATGCATGTTTTGAAACTAGTACGAAGGAAAATGCAAACAAACTGTGCGTACGAAGCCGGGCGAAATAGCGGACCGATACTTTTGCACACCGAAGAAACTCGTTCGACACTGTACACAAATAATACGCCGTACAAAAAAATTATACCACGCGATTATTCATATCATAGCTCTCTTAAGGGGTCTTCTCACTTTAGACGCTAAAAAAGCCTATTTTCATGCATTTTTTTGATAGGATTATATTATAGATATTGATGTAAAAGTTATTACACTTAATAAATACATTTAAAAAATGTATTTATGTGACCCAAACAAACTTTAAACGCGTTTTTCTCGAAACAACGTTTTTCGACGGCTAGTTGATAAAATCTTCGAAACTACTGAACCGATCCTTATGAAATTTCAATCACATATTCTTTGCAACTATAGCTGTAGCGCATATAAAGGATTTTTTTAAATTTCGATATTTGCTATTTGTTTTTGTTGCCAAAAACGGTGGAAAAAACACGTTTTTTGTTGTTGTTTCGAAAAATGTCCGCCAATTTTTGCCTATACCAAAAATCGTATGATATGCGCTATAGCCATTAACATGCTGAATCTAAAACCGTTTGATTTTTTTGTTTGGGACGATCCATCTCCGAGATTTCATCAACAGCGCAGACCTACAATTTTTTTAGGACATTTTCGTCTATAAATAGTGACGTAAATAAATATATTTGTATATTTTTAATGTATTTCGAAAGTGTATTAAGTCTAACAACTTTTATATCAATATCTATAATATAAACCTATAAAAAAATATGAAAATAGCCTTTTTTAACGTCTAAAGTGAGAAGACCCTTTAACAAAGTAGTGTACCAAATTTTATTTAAAAATATCAATAATCAAGATAATTATGAACCATCACGTGAAGGACCTTTGCACGTGAGGGCCTCAACGTGTACTTAATTTTGGCCACCCAGTTGATCTGAGAAAAACGAGTTTTTTTTTCCTTAAAATGAATAATATCGGTTAAGACGTAACCAAGCTCTTTTTCGTTATTGTGTTTCAATCATAAAACAAACAAAAATTTGATTTTTTTCTTCGATTTTTTGGGAAAAAAATGACATCATTATTGATTAAAAAATTAAGAGAAACGTCGGTGAAAAGTAAAATACTATTGCACTGAAAAAGTATACCAAATCTAAAGTCAATCTGTTTATTAGATGTCTAGAAATCGTGTACATCGTGTTGAAAAGCACTTTCGAGAAAAACGCGTTCAAAGTTTTACTAGCAGTTCTATCTTTGTAATCATAACTTTACCGTCAATCTGCGATTCCCGCACCATACGTTGGACCTTCCTCTTGAACTTGAGTCGTCTCGAGCGACTACCGATTTTATTTTTATATTCACAGCAGCCTTAGTCCTTGAATTTGTGGAGAAATATATACAGATACATCGTTTATTTTAATTAACATTAGTTAATTAATATAATTTATGTGATAAAAATTATTTTATAATTATTTTAATAAAATAATATTATGTTATGATTTGTTGATGACAATTATACGACCAAACAGATAAATAAACAGAAAGCGAAATAGTAAAACTAGTAAAATTCCGTTTTTTTTCTTCAAGTAGCTCATGACTAAACATAGTTACCCAAATAAAAAAAGCAGACAAGTCGTTTTACAGACAGCCTGACATTTAAAAAATCCGGAATAAATTGCAACACTGTAAATCGATCGAAAATATTAGAAATGCAATAAAAAGAACATTTCGTCGCTGTGGAAGCATTTTGAAAAAGCAGCTAATAGTGAAAAGTCCCTTCAAACACGGGAAACGTTTCGCAAAATGCAAATTCGAGAATCAAATTACTTCATATTGCAAAAGGGTAAAATTTGTTTAAAAAAATGGATTGAAAAAAACGTTTGATGAGGTTGTGCAGTATTCCAAAGCTTTAGCCACGACCTTCACGATACAGGTACTCGAAGGAATCGCGATAAATTCGCGCGAGATCGAAA
The DNA here is from genome assembly GCA_963210295.1 of Ophion ellenae. Taxonomy (NCBI): domain Eukaryota; kingdom Metazoa; phylum Arthropoda; class Insecta; order Hymenoptera; family Ichneumonidae; genus Ophion; species Ophion ellenae. The sequence goes on from OY723393.1 coordinate 36,664,509, forward strand.
TAAAAATAAATGAAAAATAAATCATTTGTGTTACATCGCGTTGTTTGCGAGTGGCCTGGAGAGTCCAGATGGTCATTGCGAATGTAACGCGGGGACGAAAAAAAAAGCAGTGTGAAGCGGAGCAACGGCAGAAGTGGCCAGTCATTGATGTCATTCACACAGAAGACTACCATCATTCACACGCCGAGAGTACATCAATTGCGGGCAAGCAAAGCGGCGGGACACTCGTAGCTTGGCACTTTGAGTGATCGAAGTTGCGCCCTTTATGTTCAGTGTACTACACGCGGGGTACACATACAGCAAGCATACGTATACACATACATACATGCAGCCATACCGGAAACCTCTAACGGACGTACATACGCTGACCACATTGGCGCGGACCGCAAATTTTCCCGACAGCATTGCCAGCGAATCCCATGATGAGTTTTCACGATGGCGGCGCTGCTATCGTGATTTTCTAGTTTTTGAGGTTAGCGAACGCGTTTGCGATCCTTCGAGATGAGTATTTAATTATTTTTCCTAGGATTCTCGTTTTTCTGTGCACAATTTTTGTTTGGGTTGAAGTGTAAGTCTAGGAATGTTGAATATTTCCTCGCAGAATAAAAATGTCACTTCTATTCGATTGGGTTAAGCATTTCGATCTCAGACTTGTCGCTTTTCCGCGGGGGTAAAAACAAATTGATGAGGGGCAGTGTCGCGGTTCATCATGGCCGCGCGAAATCGACTTTTGGAGCGAGAAGAAACGAAAAATACCGTGAAATGTAACAAATTAATTATTTTATTCGAGTATGATACTATCTGTAATACCCAAACAAACCCAAACATTATTTCGGCGCTGCTTTGTTACCAGGGAATAATTAATTCATTCATTAATTGATTTTGATTAATTTATTTATTAATTGATTTTGATTAATTTATTGATCTTGATGATGAATTAATTGCTCCCGATTAATTAATTTTTTTGCCCTGAATAATCAATAAATTGATTTTTCCTGATTAGTTAAATAAGTGATTGATCCTGATTTATTCAATAAATAATTTCTCATTATGAATTAATTGATCCTAATTGATTAATTAATCGATTCTAGTCAACTAATCAATTGACCCTGATTAATCAGTTAATTGGTTTTAGTCGATTAATTTAACCTGATGAGTTGATTAATTGGTCCTGGTTGATTAATCAATTAATTTTTATCAATCAATTGGATCGGGTTGATGAAATAATTATTTTTTATTAATTAATTGGTCGTGGTTGATTAATCAATTAATTTTGATTAATTAATTGGTCCTGGTTGATTAATCAATTAATTTTTATTAATTATTTGGTCCTTGTTAATTAATCAATTGATTCTGTTTGATTAATTGATTGATCATGGTTAGTTAATTAATAGCGCCTGATTAATGAATCAATTAATCCTGTGCGAAAAGTCCGGTGGCGAACATCGACGGCGGCTGATTTGTTAATTCGCGTATGGCCCCACCAGATGGCGCGCATGGTGAGGTTCGTTCCTAACCGACAAATTTTGTAGGTTAACTACGCTGTTGGTCGCGAGCTTTCGAATATGAAACGTATACTATATATCTGCATGTTATTCAGGAGGGATGTCTCTCCTGAGGGCTTCGGGCAACGGCTACAGAGCTTGTTAGCCATTGCGAGTGCGGTCAGCGCGCGACGAGCACACTCGGTGCCACGAGTATCATCATATTCTGACCCACTTTTCGTCACTGCGCAATGCGATCGTAAGAGGCACAAATGAAACTCCCGCGCCGCGCGAAATCGACAAGACCGAATTTCTGAAAAGTTTACCGATAGCTTTTGTTTTCAATCGGGTTTGCATTTTGTGGTTCCGGTTTGAAGAGTGCGCGGTCCTAACGATTTTTTTTTACGTTACTACAGCTGCCATATTGTACGCGAGATTATTTTTGCAACAGTTCATTTATCTACGAAGTGCGACGAATTTTCTTTGTTATTTCTCGTGCATCAGGGCCGCGAAAAAACGTGAAAGATTAGATATATCGGCGCGATTTTCAAGCCACATTGGTGTACAACTTGTAGCGGTTTGGGTAATTCGAAAATTTGAAAAAACGGTTCCGAGGGCGTTTCCGGTTGATGAAATTACTGTCGGGTGATCAAGATTCACGATAGTTAATTACGTACAAACGGAAACGGAAGTACAGAAAATCTAGGGTGGAAAATTAATTGGAAAAAAAGGCTCGAGCCACCGTCACTACCGATGATCTTGAACGCCTGCCACGAGCGTCGACGCGGACGCGGGACGAACTAAAAATTAGCGTTGATCCTAAACGTGTTTCTAGCGCGTTTCTGCCGGTATGGAGCGCCAAATTCTTTTGAACGTTCGCAAGTAACGTAAAGAAACTTTACTGAGCCAGGGCTCGCAAAAATTATCCGCAAACGACGTACAACATAGCATTTCCCTTAAGGCCTTAGGCCACAGTAACGGGTATAAAATCATGAGCGAATTTATCGATTTTTTTCGTATGAAAAAGTCATTCACTCATAAAATTAATTACACATCTATTCAGTATGAATATCAAGCTGTTAGAAAATATATATATATTTTTTATGTACAAAATGGCCGACTACTTGAAACTTCTCGAAACAGCTTTTTTCCAATTGGCGTGACAAATAACTTCAACAATTTACACTCGATTCACTTCAAATTTAAAAGTTATGTTCCTAATTGCATTTTGCAGAGAAGTACGTACGGAATTTCTGACTAATCGAAAACTTTTCATTTGATGAGCAGTTTATGAGCAGTTATAACGAAATATTTCACTGAAAATTCATTTCTTTAGTTCAAATACCTACAACTTTCGAATAAAACAATATTTTTTAAATCCCGTACGTACTTCTCTAGGTATTCTAATGTAGATTGACGAGAATTTTTGTTTTTTGTTCTAGGTAAAAAATTGTGGATGCTAAATGTCACGCCGTGGAGCGCCTAAAAAAAGATAAAAGAAAATATTAGTAGTCGGCCATTTTGTACATCGAAAAAAAGATATCTATATATTTTCTAACAGCTTGATGTCCATACTAAATAGATGTGCAATTAATTTTGAGTGAATCACTTTTTCACAGAATTTTTTTTGTAATTCGCACACGATATTATACCCGTTACCGTGGCCTAAGGCTAAATTGTCAACTAAGGCTAAATTGTCAACGATCGCGAATTATATTCAAACCCGTCGCAGCGTACGCGGAGACTAAATTTCCTAAAACCGGAAGTGGGTGTACGGAAACCACGCCAGCGTTGGTGACAATTCTAAACGCTCGTCCAATAGCATCGCGGCGTCTACGTTGAGGAAATAAGAGAAAAAAATCCCGTAATTCACCAAGTGTTTCTTTTCCCGCAACGAGCGCTCTCGAACGCCAGCGGGCGCGGGAGGAACCAAGTCCCGAAAAATATTGGGTCCGGAAATGTACGAATATTCGCGATTGAAAATACGCTCAGATTTTTCGTAAACTCCGACTGTGCGCGATCTCTTGCAAAAGTGTAAAAAAAAAGTGGTTCCAGAGCCATGCCATCGGCGTCCATATGGGGAGACCCTCGGGGCACCGGGCTCGTCGCGCGCGTTCGATCCTCGGAGCACGTGTTTTGCGGATTCGAGGCAAATTGAGTACGACGAGCGAGTCCGCCTTGCGTGTTATTGGCCTCTCATTGTTCCCCGTGCGCGACTCTTTGCGTACGATGTACACGAACACACACGCGCACGCGCTTCGCTCTACACGAGTACGCTTTTACCTCCGTCTTTCGGCCCGTGCGGCTCTCGGCGCGGCGGGGGCTGGCTGGGAATTGCACGAAACGTAAGTGCGCGACTGTACGTCCGCCGAAGAGCGCGAGAGGGGCAGGGGGAAGGAGGAGTGACGAAAGGCGGGATGTAACAGCGCCGGTACAGCGCTGTTCAACGTGAACCGAGGCTCGAAGAGCAACGAAAATCCGAGCGATCCGCGAGGCGCGCGCGACCGGCCAATCTCAAACGGAAATCCGCGCGCGACACGAGGACCTCCTCTTGCATCATTCGCCACATACTCGACTCGCTCTTTTCATTCGAATCATCAACGATTGTACACAAACGATCAATAAACAATCGCGGATATTTTCGCCGTTTTTTTCTTTATTTATTTGATCTTGATAATTATAGTCGCTTTTTTTTTTGACAATAATAATCGTGGGACTAAAACGGAAAACATGCCGGACAAAGTGGCACCGGTGCCGAACCGGCGAACTGTCAAAGTCGAAAACGAGACGACGTGCGCGAACGACAACGGCGGTGTTAGATTGAAAAAAGAATTGGGTCTTGTGGACGGCGTGGCTATCATCGTCGGGGTTATCGTCGGGTCTGGGATCTTCGTGTCGCCGAGAGGCGTACTGAAGAACAGCGGGAGCGTTGGATTGGCCCTCATCGTCTGGATTTTTTCCGGCTTGCTGTCCCTCATCGGCGCACTCTGCTATGCGGAATTGGGTGAGTTTTTCAGAGTTTTTTTGGCGGAGCTTCAAAGTTCGAGGAGTTTGATATTGAATTTTGCTTTTTTACGAGTCGAAAAAAAACACTAACTAATATTTTGAGATTTTGATATTTAGGGCCCAAAAACGATTCAATTTTGGAAAATTTTGATTTTGGATTTAGCTTTTTTATAAATTGTAAAAAAAAACACTTTGTAACTAATATTTTGAGATTTTGGTATTTAGAGCCCAACAACGATTTGATTTTGGAAAAACTTGTTTTTGGATTTTGCTTTTTTACAAATTGTAAAAAAAATACTTGGAACTGATATTTTGAAATTTTGGTATTTAGGGCCCAAAAACGATTTGATTTTGAAAAAAACTTGATTTTCGATTTTGATTTTTTACAAATTGAAAAACACACATTCGGAACGGTGGTATTGGGAGAGTGTACTTTTTTAACTAATGTTTTGAGATTTCGGTATTTAGGGCCCAAAAACAATTTGATTTTGGAAAAACTTGATTTTGGATTTTGCTTTTTTACAAATCGTAAAAAAAATACTTTGTAACTAATATTTTGAGATTTTGGTATTTAGGGTCCAAAAACGATTCGATTTTGGAAACACTTGATTTTCGATTTTTTACAAATTGAAAAACACATTCGGAACGGTGGTATTGGGAGGGTGTATTTTTGTAACTAATATTTTGAAATTTTTGTATTTAGAGCCCAAAAACAATTTGATTTTGGAAAAATTTGATTTTAGATTTTGCTTTTTTAGAAATTGAACAAAAAAAAGACTTTTGGAACGTTGGTATTGGGAAAGTCTACCTTTGTAATTTTTTGAAACTTTTTTGAAATTTTGAAAAATTACGAAAACAGCAAGCTGTAGAAAAAAAGTTCGACTCTCGAAAAAAAACTTTAATTATTTGTTATTAACAAATGGATAAACATATGGAAAAATCATTCGGTCATCCGACAGGAAGTGTTGCAAACTATGCTCAGTCAGTTCGAATTTTATGTGATTCGAACGAACAGATTTTGAGATGTAATTTACATAGTGATGAAGTTTGTTTCGTTGGAATGCAACATAAATTCTTTTTGATTTTCTTCATTTTTAGTATTTTCCAAAATCTTTTTTGCAAGTTTTGATTATAGATTGTTAATAAAGATTCTTAAAATTGTTTTTAAATTCTCAAAAAAAATCGGCAATACGAAAAAAAATACATTTTCGAACGTTTCGTAAAACATAGTTTCGAAAAAAGGGAAAATCGCAGCGTCCACCAAAATCCACCAAAATCGTCACAACTCGGTCAATATTATAAACGTTCACAAAATCCCTGTTGCAAAATAAAAACAAAGACCTTCGGGTATAAACTCCTCAACAAAAATTGTATTTCTTCATTTTCAATGGTGCTGAAGTTTGCATCGTTGGAACGCGACGCATTCTTCCTCATTCTTTATTTATATTTTCATTATTATTTAAAACCTTTTTCTTCGCAGGTTTTGTCTATAAATTTTGAATATAGATCCTCAATAATGTATTAGTGATTTAGGTAGCCTGAATGGGGGAAAAAAGTACAGCAATACAAAAAAAAAATGTTCATCGCATTCCAGCGACGCGAACTTCATTACTATTCATTTTAAGCTTACGCAATTATTTTTTCAAACGCATACATAATTCAAATACAATTCGCCGCCGTTCTGGCACCATTTCGACAGCGCAGTCGCCGTCAAAACGCAGGGTGGACTTTCTCATTTCCCTCATTCCGACTATAGTACAGTCGTGCCGTCGCTGAAAAATCTCGAAATCGGAAACAAATTAGAAAGCCAGTTTTTGACAACTGATTCTGTAGGTGCCGCGGGTGCTAAATTCAAGATCGCCTAAAAATCGGGGTGCAGGGTTTTTTTAGGGGATGAAGGGGGATGGGAGTGGTTTGATGCCAAACTACACCCCCTACGAGGTCGGCGCCATGAGACAAAATGTTCAGAAAAATTCGGGCTTTATTTTTGTCCACAGCGCCGAAGTTGTCCAAGTTCATTTTGGGGGTGAAAAAGTGGGGTGAAATTATGAAAAATCCGTTTTAATTCAATAACTCTTTAGGAAAAATTCGTACACTTTTTGTTCAAATGGGAACATTGTCGCCCTTGAAAAGACACGTCGATCGAGTATTTGATCATCACTCCCCGATAATATCTTCACCCCCAAAAAAATTGTTGAAATACCAAAAAAAATTGTTTATTGAATAACTCAAAAACAATCGATTTTTCGGGTATGGTTTAAATGTACGAAATCTAGAGAATTTTTTTTTCTATATTTTCGTTCCTATGGACCACCCTTGAATTTTGCTTTTTCCAACTCCTCTCGGGGGTTGAAAATGAAAAATGAAATTCTGGGAAAACTATTGACCGCACGAATTCGCCGTCGTGGAAGAATTTGTAGCTTGAACTCTCAGCTACATTTTTGTCCACAGCGCCAAAGTCCTATCTTTATTTTCGGTCAATAGTTTTCCCAGAGTTTCTTTCTGAATCTTCAACCCCCGAGAGGGGTTGGAAAAAGCAAAATTCAAGGGTGGTCCATAGAAACGAAAATATAGAGAAAATTTTTCTCTACGTTTCGTACATTTAAACCATCCTCGAAAAATCAATTGTTTTGGAGTTATTCAGTGAACATTTTTTTTTCATATTTCAACAATTTTTTTTATCTTGAAGATGTTATCGTAGAGGAATGATCAAATGCTCGATCGCCGTGTCTTATCAAGGGCTACGACATTCCCATTTGAACAAAAATTGTATGAATTCTTCCTAAAGAATTATCGAAATAAAACTGATTTTTCAAAATTTCACCCTACTTTTTCACCCCCAAAATGAACTTCCACGAATTCGGCGCTGTGGACAAAAATAAAGCCCGGATTTTTCTGATCATTTTGTCGCCCGGCGTCAACCTCGTTGGGGTTATAGTTTGGCATTAATCCACCCCCATCCCCCTTCATCCCCTAAAAAACCCTACGGCCCGATTTTTAGGCAAACTCGGATTTAGCACTCGCGGCACCTACAAAATCAGCTGTCAAAAAACAAGCCTTTTGATTTTTTCCGATTCCAATATACAGCACGACTGAACTGCTATAATCTGGACGATTTTTAAACGCGGCGCCGCAATTTCCATCTTACCAGTTCGCTTTCCTCCGGCTACGCTACGGAAACTTAATTTTATCGTTGCGCAATTCTTTCCGCGAGAGACATACGTCAAATATTGCCCGCACACACACTCGTAGTGTGGACACGTATTTTTTTTTTTACGAGGGACATTTTGTTTTTGTTGAGCCAATGGAACGTGGAGGTGCCTCGTGCGCGAGATACCGAAAACACCAGTGTTATTATTGTTGCGATAGTACTGTGTATTGATACGAGCCACGAGGTCGCCGCTGCGTCTCTGCGACATTACTATCGGGAGTTGCGTCATGTGTCCCTCGGCCACCTGGCCGTCACACGCTCACACTCACGCGCGCGGGACCGTGTACACGCGTGCCGGCCGCCGAGTCAACGAACGGTTCTTTCCCCACCAAATCGATTATTTTTCGCGTCAGGCCCGCGGCCACGGGGTAGAAGTAAATTTCACCGCTTTTCTTTGGATTAGCGCGTTGATCGCGCGCAAAATTTTCGTTTTTTTTCCAACCTCCGGTTCGTCATTTCCCCCGTTCCCTAGAAACCCCCTAGGGAGTGTTGTGATGCCGCACGAGGGCACAGGGAAACTGCGGAAAACCCCTGTCGATACTTGCGGCTATATATTTACCGAGTCAGTCGCGTTCATCTTCGTCAGCTCGCCATTTCCCCAGTTCCCCAGAAACTCACTAGACAGGGTTGCCGTACGGCACGAGGGCACAGGGAAACTGCGGAAAACTCGTGCGATCCTTGAAGCTATATTTCCACCGAGTCAGTCGCGTTCATCTTCGTCAGTTCGCTATTCCCCCAGTTCCATAGAAACTCCCTAGGGAATGTTGCCGTACCGCGCGAGGGCACAGGGAAACTGCGGAAAACCACTGTCGATAGTTGCGGCTACATATTTGCCGAGTCAGTCACGTTTATCTTCGTCAGCTCGCTATTTCCTCAGATCCCCAGAAACTCACTAGAGAGGGTTACCGTACGGCACAAGGGCACAGGGTAACTGCGGAAATCTCGTGCGATACTTAAGGCCACAATATCTCCTCCGAGTCAGTTGCATTCATCTTCGTCAGTTCGCTATTTCTCCAGTTCCATAGAAACTCCCTAGGGAATGTTGCCGTACCGCATGAGGGCACAGGGAAACTGCAGAAAACCCGTGCCCATACTTGTGGCTATAATATCTCTATCGAGGCTGCCGGATTCACCTCCGTGACTACCCCAGTTCCCTAGAAACTCCCTAGGGGTGTCGCCGTACCGCAAGAGGGTACAGGGAAACTGTGGAAAACCACTGTCGATAGTTGCGGCTACATATTTGCCGAGTCAGTCACGTTCATCTTCGTCAGCTCGCTATTTCCTCAGATCCCCAGAAACTCACTAGAGAGGGTTACCGTACGGCACAAGGGCACAGAGTAACTGCGGAAATCTCGTGCGATACTTAAGGCCAACATATCTCCTCCGAGTCAGTTGCATTCATCTTCGTCAGTTCGCTATTTCTTCAGTTCCATAGAAACTCCCCAGGGAATGTTGCCGTACCGCACGAGGGTACAGGGAAACTGCGGAAAACCCGCGCCCATACTTGTCGCTATAATATCTCTACCGAGGCAGCCGGATTCACCTCCGTGACTACCCCAGTTCCCTAGAAACTCCCTAGGGGTGTCGCCGTACCGCAGGAGGGCACAGGGAAACTGTGGAAAACCACTGTCGATAGTTGCGGCTACATATTTGCCGAGTCAGTCACGTTCATCTTCGTCAGCTCGCTATTTCCTCAGATCCACAGAAACTCACTAGAGAGGGTTACCGTACGGCACAAGGGCACAGGGTAACTGCGGAAATCTCGTGCGATACTTAAGGCCACAATATCTCCACCGAGTCAGTCGCATTCATCTTCGTCAGTTCGCTATTTCCCCAGTTCCATAGAAACTCCCTAGGGAATGTTACCGTACCGCATGAGGGCACAGGGAAACTGCAGAAAACCCGTGCCCATACTTGTCGCTATAATACCTCTACCGAGGCAGCCGGATTCACCTTCGTGACTACCCCAGTTCCCTAGAAACTCCCTAGGGGTGTTGCCGTACCGCAGGAAGGCACAGGGTAGCTGCGGCAAACCAGTGAAGGCGACTGGCTCATACGAGCGGTCGCCCATCCGAGTACTGGTTCGTCCAATGCTGCTTGACGGGAGCGATCGGTGCAACCGCACAACGACCGCGCATCCACTACTCTCGCGGTCACAAACATGATGATTCCGCTACGTTATTCGCATTCCGCTTATATGTACACGAGACATTCCCTTGGCAAAGATTATCCCACGTTTTTGTGCACATTCAAATTGCCATGTGTTATTCGGGTATTTTAATGTTACGGTAATGATTTTTTCTTTATTGCACTTCGCAATGATGCTGAAGATGAATTTGAGACGTGGGTCGTTTGTTTATGGCAACGTTCCGAATTTGTGGACACGTGCACAGGATAAGTGAAGTACACACACGCATACATACGAATATAAATAACATACATATACATACATTATATGTATATGTCATATTCATCATATAGCTACACACACACACACACACACACACACACACACACACACATATATCGATGCATAAAGAAACTGGTCATTTTTCGTGCTCTTTGGTTTCAAATTCCAATTAGCACTTTTATCAATGAACAGCTGAAGCGATAGCTGTGAGGTATTTTTAGTGTCGGAGTTGTTCCACGTGCGTACACCCGAATAAAATTCATTATTCAGGCGCCGTTATGTCGTCAGAAACTTTTATGACGAAATAAAAATAATCATCTTACCATTGAGTAAGGTATACAAAACTTCAAAGACACGATACTCACTTACGACCTTGAAGTTTGCCTCGTCGCGGAATTTAATTAAAATCATGTTTTGCAATCGCCCAATTTTTTTTCTTTGTAAAATTACACTATAGAAAGGGTAGGAAGTTCATTAGGATCCTTACTAAACAGGCTAAACTTGCGATAAGACTTTGGATACCAATGAGGATGAAGAAATGAAGAAAGTAGTTTTATTAATTATATTAATAACGTTTGATTAATTAAACGTGTTTACGGGGTAAGGCCATAGTAGAATTTTCAAAAAATCAAACATTTTTCGCTAAAACGCTGCTTTATCATCATGAGAACAAGTTACTATTCGATTTATAGCAAGAAAAAATTTGTTTCACCGACTTTGAGCGTATAACGTAAGCCCACCTCTGGCACGGCCAGAGGCATATGTAAAACTTTAAGCGCGTTTTTCTCGAAACAGCTTTTTTTCCAATTGGCGTGACAAATAACTTCAACAATTTTCACTCGATTTACTTCAAATTTAAAAGTTATGTTCCTAATTGCATTTCGCAGAGGAGTACGTACGGAATTTCTGATTAATCGAAAACGTTTCATTTTATGAGCAGTTTTATACGAAATTTTTCACTAAAATTCAAGTTCCATTCAAATTTAATTTCAATTTACACCCGTTACTGTGACCTAACCCCTTAACTGAATTGTATATTATTTTTAACAGATTCTTCTTTATTTGAATGCTGAAAATCGCCTAAAAATGTCTGGATCATTTGTTTGGGTTTGTTTGATAAATAAATGGCGGCGTAAAGTCTGAGAAAGTTCAGTCGCATCTGCAACATTAGTAACGGGATGGCGGAGAGTCAATTAATTCTGCAGGCCGCATCCAAATGAAAATAAAATATATAAAAAATGCATCGAAAAATATATAAAACATGTATTAAATATAATTGGTTCCAAAAGCTGGATATGCCAATTATATTCTTGGGTAAGAGTAAAACCTATGCGATATATAAATATAAATTCATTTAAGATATATCTTAAATGTATCAAGCATACAAACTGAATCTATGTTTTATATATTTTGAATATGGTTGGCAACTTGAGTAACGGATGACGTTGCGAATGAAAAACAACTTCAAGTCGGTATCTCGCGATGACCTAGCCGCACTATCCGGAATAAGTGATCGGACAAAAAAATTGAAGGATATGTAATTCTATGCGATTATCGCTCTCTATGCGAACGCAATTACGCAATTGATCCGCTAATGTTTTTTACTCGTGTTAATCCACACATTTCTCAATAAACTAACATTGTGTATCGTACGATATGCAGACGATACGAAAGTTCAACAATTTAACAAGTAGAACTAGCTCAGTGGATAACGTCCCAGCTCATCACTCAGAGGTCCCGGGTTCGAAACCACCTTACGGCGTCTAAGCGTCTGATATAATTTAAATTTGAACCATTAATAAATTTGAAGCGCAAACACCATAATCGTAATTAATGACAACGAAACATATCGTAAAAGGGTGCAATGATGTAAATAACGTCGTAACAATTTTTTTAAGAATATTTCAAGTATAGTTTGAATATATATTTCAAGTATAACTTAAATACACGTTGAATATATTTCAATAATATTTGAAACGTAGTATGAACATATTTCAAGTATATTTTAAACGGAGTATGAACATATATCGTGTGTATTTTAGATGTAGTTTAAGGCGTTACCCCCACTTGTAGCGCAAAAAAGGCCTTTTTCATGAATTTTTTAAAAGAAAACTACAAAACTTTTTTAATCGATCAATATACCATCTTAAAGAACACATCTTGAAGAACTTTCAGTAATTTTTTTATTGAAAAATATTACATTGTTTAGTGGCAAATGGCCGTCAATGAAAGAATGTTTTTATATACACGGTTTGCGGTGACCAACATTGCGGCGAAGTGGATCATCTGAAGAAAAAAATGCGGATGGATTTAGTCAAATATAAGTATAAACTAGTCTTTAATCGAAGGATTTTGAAAAATATTCATTTTTCACAAAATGGCGGACAGTCAAAGTTAATGGTTCGATTTTAACGAAAAAAAATCGAACGATTAAAGACTACATTTTTATGTATTAAATAAGCCTGCAAAATTTCAAGAAGATCAGTTCATTAGTGTTCGAATAATCTTGGTCACCGACCTCAGAAATGCCATTTTGAGAAAAACGCGTTCAAAGTTTCTCTTTCAACGCTCTTTCAACGCGGATTCTTCTCTTTCAACGCTCATATCTCAGTCAATTTTGTTCGGATCGACTTGAAATTTTCAGGACATATTCTCAGATACTTATACTTCAAAAAAATGCAATAAAAAAAATCGATTTTTTCAAAATCGCAAGTGGGGGTAACCCCTTAAATACATTTAAAGTATATTTCAATTGTAATTCGGATACATTTAAACTCCATTTGTAGTATATTTTGAGGGTAATTTGAGTACATTGTAAGTATATTTTTAATTTAGTTTGAATATATGTAACCGCCTATCCAATATACATTTTTTATATACATTCTGAAGATCTATTTTGGCCGAAAAGTTTGATATCGCGAATATATTTTTAATGCATTTCCCGTATATATTGCATATATCTAATCTATACCTAAGATGGATAATATATATCTGAAATATATTTTACATCTATTTTTAATATATCGAAAAATATATTTTTACAATTATTTTATTGCCGTGTGGGCATGAATGAGATTTTTGAAGAATTTGGGAAAATTTGATGTGTAAATTTAGCCTCGAGGTTTTTTTGTACATAACTTTCCACATAATGTTGCTTTCCGCTTGGTTTGATTGCAGGCACGATGATACCAAAGTCCGGCGGCGATTACGCGTACATCAGCGACGCTTTCGGTCCCCTTCCGGCGTTCCTTTACCTCTGGGTTGCTCTGTTCATTCTAGTGCCGACCGGTAACGCGATAACCGCCCTCACTTTCGCCCAATACATATTGGAACCAGCTTGGCCGGGGTGCAAACCACCGTACGAAGCCGTACGACTGCTGGCCGCAGTTATTACTTGTGCGTATAACTTCTTTTTTTCTTTTTCTTGCCCCGACTCTCGCAGGCAAGAGGATCCATTCGCTGTCCATTGATCAAATTATCATGTTGCAGCTGTTTTAGTGTTTATAAATAAATATTGTAATTATAATTAATATCTCAATTATATATAATATATCATTATAACTATAATTAATGTATCAATCATAATGTATAATTATACAATTTTATACAAATGTAGTTTATACAAATATGTATAAATATATATTTATATATTTGTTGCTTTCCATGAAATAGTATAGTGAAAAAACGAAGAGGTACCAATGTTTTATTCGCCAAGCGAGTGTAAGACATTTTGTAATTCGTAAAAATAATTTCAGAATTCTCTTATTACATTTTTGTATTTTTTTTTGCAGAATTTGAATTTTTCTAATTACTATGAAATTAATATATAATTATTATATAAATAATATATTAGTTATAAATATATATTTATTGCTTTCCTTGAAATAATATTGTGTAAAAAAGAAGAGGGATCGTAATTCTTTCAAATATTTTCTGAATATTCTTTTTGTGTTTTCGTATTCTTTTTTTAGTAGAATTGAACTGTAATGAATTGTTGTACGGGAGGCTTAAATTGTGAATTGTTGATATTCGAAAAATTATTTGATACGAGTATATTGCATGGCGCACTTTTACAATATTTAGCCATTTTTTTCAAACGATTAAATCCAAAATTAAATCGAAGAAATTACAAGGAGGTGATTTTGTTAAATGTTTCCAGAGTATTTATTTATCAGTTTATAAATGTTATGATCTTGAAATAATGTGGCACGAGTTAGGATTTTCTATTGATCACTCAAGAACTCTGGCGAGTTTGCGGAGAGTGCATTTTCGTCAGCTAGAAATGTCCGTGTGATTATCACACTCGAGTTATATTTAAACGGACTACTTGCCCGAACACGCACGTTTTTCTATCTCATTCATCCTCGGTATAGATTTTGCGTAGAAGTGCGAATTGGCAATTTTGGAAGTGCAAACGTTTGTGATCAAGGAAAAATGTTTATCATCAAAATTTGCAGGTTTACTGACGGCGATCAATTGCTACAACGTTAAATGGGCCACGAGGGTGCAGGACATATTCACCGGGACGAAAATCTTCGCCCTTGTTATCATAATAGCAGCGGGCATTTGGTGGCTCTGTCTTGGCCATACGGAAAATTTTGTCAAGCCAATGGCCGGTACCAATACCGAGCCTGGCTACATCGCACTCGCCGTCTACTCGGGACTTTTCTCGTACTCGGGCTGGAATTATCTGAACTTCGTCACGGAGGAACTGCAGAATCCTTACAAGTAAAATATTTTACGCAAACACATATCGATTTTAATGATAAATTCGTTTGAACTCATTTTTCCGGCAGCCCAATTTTATTTGTTCTCAATGAAATTTTATAATATTCAATATTGAATTTGAATTTACGGATATTGACACGAGTATTGAATTTCGAATGTTAATTTTGAAATTGAATTTTCGAATATTAACTCGAATATTAACTTTTCAATTGGAATATTGAAATTGAATTTTCGAATAATAACTTTTCAATTGGAGTTTTGAAATTGAATTTTCGAATATGAACTTTTCAATTGGAATTTTGAAATTGAATTTTCGAATATTAACTTTTCAATTGGAATTTTGAAATTGAATTTTCGAATATTAACTTTTCAGTTGGAATTTTTCAATTGAATTTTCGAATATTAACTTTTCAATTTGAATTTTGAAATAGAATTTTTGAAATTGTTTTTATGAATATTGAATTTTGGAATTTTAACTTTTGAATTTGCATGTGGAAATTGAATCTTCGAATATTAACCTTTTAATTTGATTTTTGAATTTGAGATTTTTAATATTGACTCGAATATTGAATTTTCGAACGTTGACTTTTCACTTTGAATTTCAAAATTGAATTTTCGAATTTTAACTTTTCATCTCGAATTTTTGAATATTGATTTAAAAATGTTGACTAGAATATTGAATTGATTTTTGAATTTGAGATTTCGAATATTGACTCGGGTATTGAATTTTCGAATAATAAACATTCAATTTGAATTTCCGAATATTAACTTTTCAATTTTCATTTTGCATTTAATTTTTTGAATATTGACTTTTGAATATTGACTCGAGTATTGCATTTTCGAAAGTGGACTTTTCAATTTTTAATTTAATTTTTTGACTATTGACCTTCAAATATTGACTCGGATATGCAATTTCTGAATAATCACTTTTCAATTTGAATTTTCGAATATTAACTCGAGTATTGAATTTTCGAATATTAACTCGAATATTAACTTTTCAATTTAACTTTTCAAATATCAACATCTGAATTTCGCGAGAAACATTATTTATCAAATAAATTATCCTTCATTCCCAACTGTTCTTTGAGCGAGATAAAATAGTCTTGAATTGGATTCAAAATTGTTTCGGGACCTTTTTTTTCTCTTTTCCTCATTCCACTGTATTTCGCCTCGTGTGAATTTCGCAATTCGTGGGCGCATCGAAAGTTCGTCGGCCAAGGAATTGCGACATTCTTGCAAGTGGAGCAGTGATCGAAATATAGATATATAACGGCAGAAAGATTCGAGCGAATTGCCCGAAATTTATTAGCTCGCAGCAGAATTTGGCTAGAGCGAATGCTAGTAAAAATTCAATTTTTTTTTTTAAGATTGAACAAGTATTTGTCCAATTTTAGAAGAAGTTAACGCTGCTTGACACGAGAGATCGCCGGACACTGACCGCGCGTGCATTAATATCGTTTGATTCATGGGCTGTACAAATTGTACTAATCAAATCCAGGCCTATGTTAATCTATTAATACACTCTTATTATCGTAAATTCCGCCTGGTACATCTCTGAATGGGAACGAGTAAAGACGAGATTGAAGCACCGAGAATCAAGAGCTCCCACCGATTCTCTTTGTCGTTTATTTTTTCAATACAATATTTCCATTTACGATAAATTGCAGTTACAATTACATGAATTCGCTTCTTCGCCGAATTATCATATTCGAATCGTCACCACTGTGAAGGGCCGAAAAAAAGTAATTTTATTCCGAGCTTTTTTGCCTACTAGATTATTTATTTGCGATATGGAAAAAAAGGCATGTTTTGCCTTTTTTATTTTAAGCATACATTGAACTCGTTTCATGTAAATTTTTATTTTCGAAAATAAAAAATAAACGTTATTGAGGTATAATGGAGCTGTATAAAAAATGCGGCCCAACCGCCAGATCGATAACGTGACAATGGTTAGTCTAAAAAATAAAAAAGTTTTATAATGTATATAAATGTCGTTCTCGTTAAATGCGCGAGTTTTTGAAAAAGTGTAATTTTGGCGAAATGTAAACTTATACTCGGGGGCTTAGAAAATAATAAATGAAAAAAAAAGTTGAAAATCTAGCTAGAGATTCTGTAGCTTGGTCAATTGCCAATATTTGAACTTGACACTTTTTCACATTTTTTCAACATGTATTGAGAAAATTTTGAGAAAATTAAAAAATAATCGATTTTTCTGACCCGTCACAATGGTGTGCCGCCTTAGTTTGTTTATTCTTTAAAAAAGTAATTCTTACAAACGATCGTAAGTTGGCGTATTTTCGCACGAAAAAAACAAGATTGACCCAATTTAATTATTCTTCCTCATTGAAATGATATATTTTTTTTTTTACAGGAATTTGCCCCGAGCAATTTGCATATCATTGCCACTCATCACGGTAGTTTATGTGCTTGCGAACGTGGCATATTTCGTCGTTTTGACGCAGGACCAAATACTCTCCTCGAGCGCAGTCGCATTCGTGAGTAAACGTCATTTATTTAAGGAAAATGACTTGTCACACTATCGCTCTCAAAATATGTCTGTTTTTTTTTCTCCTCGCGCGTTTAACAATGTTGCCAAATTCTGAAAATATTCGCGTGCCTTTTGGCCCGCTGTGGTACTCGAATCGTGTTTGGATTTGTTTGGGTTGGGAGCGGTGAATTTTGAAAAGAATTTTTCTATGCTTATTTTCATGGAATTCGGTAAATATTATATTATATATTAAATATTAATCAATAATGTTGATTTTGGAACCGAGAAAAATATGATTTTGCTGAAAAAAAATGTTGCGTATTTTCGCGAGGATTAGTATTTGCCAGAATAAATAGAGCGTTCTGGAAAAAAAATCAAAATTCCATTTCGAGTACAGCAGAATGAGGATAATCAAATCCCAAATACTAAACGCACCTGTAATTTTTTTGTGCATGCCGTCATTGAGGAAAAAATTATCAAAGGTCCACTTTAACGTCGACAAACGGAATTTGATTTCACTCGGGAAAAAGTCTTTCAGCAGTGCTTCGTATTCGGAATTGAATTATCTTCGATCTGATTAATTCAAAATGGAAATTAAATTTCTTTTTCCAGAATCCTCAATTTTTCAGCCGAATACTGCCGAATACACGCTATATTTTTTTTCAAAGAGGACTAGGAAAACCATTAAATATCAAATTTTTCTCGGCCGCAAAAACTCTGCGACAAACTCTTAAAAAACAAATGGCTACCTCATAATTTTCACCCTGTCTGCTTAATGGCTCTTAAAATATTTTTCATTTACAAAATAAGAATGCACGTCTTCTATACGTACTGAGGTTGCAATTTGAAGATAAAAAAAATACAAGAGTCAGCGCATTCAGGCCTAAGGCTACACTGACAACCCGAAAATGAAGATTAAAAAAAATTAATTTTGAATGAATGAGTAAGATAATTTGAAAATCGTTGTACTTTTATTTGGACGTACATTAACAAAGGTATATACCAAATTTCTTAAAAAAATATTAATAATTATGGAAGTTATAAACAATCAACGAAGATTATAACTTCTTCAACAAATCAGAGAAGTTATAAACAAAATTATAGAAGTTGTAAAGAAAGTGAGGGGCTCAACGATGTACTTGATATTGAAAATTTTGAAAATAGACAGTATCGTTGAAGGTGCGACCGACACCTTTTTGTTATCGTATTTAAGGAGGTACACTAGCTTCAGCAAAATGGTGATAGATCAATAAAATTTGGTGAATATATTCTTTAGTATTATTCATGTAGATACAAATTTCTTCAGATTTTTTGGTTGTGCCGTTTTCTTACAAATAATTCACAAGCGTTTATTCTTATACACGGAATATATACCTATATCTATAAAAACGCTATGCTTATACACGTGAACTTCAATGTTCAATTACTCGATAACGGCACAATGAAAAAATCTGAAAAAAATTGTATTGACATATATAATACTAAAGAATATATTCACCAAATTTTATTGATCTATCACCATTTTGAAATTTTACCATGGTTTAGCATGGCAACATTGTATGAAGCTGGTGTACCTCCTTAAATCATCATAGGAAAATGATTAATTTTCTTTTCGAGGAGAAATTACATGATTATTGTTGATAAGTGATGAAAAAAAATTTCAAGACGAAAAACATCGGTCAAGACTAAACTACTATTGCACTGAATAAGTGTACCAAATTTTAAGTCAATCCGTTCGTTAGATGTCGAGAAATCGTGTACACCGTTTTGGAAAATATAGTTTTGAGAAAAACGCGTTTAAAGTTTGACTAGCAGTTTTGTCGTTGTAATCATAAGTTTACTTTCAATCTGCGAGTCCTGAAACATACGTTGAACCTTCCACTTCAATTTTAGTTGCCTAAAGCGACGAACGAGTCGTCATTTGGACAGTAGCCCAACCTCAAACAATTTCGCGTCATTTTCACAGTAGCCGAACCACTTAAGGGGGCTTGTCACTTTAGACGCTAAAAAAGGCTATTTTTTGATAGGTTTATATTATAGATATTGATATACAAGTGGTTACACTTAATAAATACACTTTTGAAATACATTTAAAAAAATGTTTTTCATGTACTTATGTAACCCAAACAAACTTTAAACGTGTTTTTCCCGAATCAACGCTTGTTGATAAAATCTTCGAAATCAGTGAACCGATCCTTATGAAATTTTAACCACATATTCTTTACAACTATAGCTATAGCGCATATCAAGGATTTTTTTAAATTTTGATATTTACTATTTTTTGTGCCATAAACGGTGAAAAAAACGTATTTTTGTTTGTTTTTTTTTTTTCGAAAAATGTCCGCCGTTTTGCTATTTTTGCATATATAAAGAATCGTATATGCGCGCTCCAGCTATTAACATACTGAATCTAAAACCGTTTGATTTGTTTGTTTCGGATGATCCATCTCCGAGATTTCATCAACAGCGCAGATCTACAACTTTTTTGGGATATTTTTTTAACTACTATTTTCGTCTATAAATAGTGACTTAAATACATTTTTAAAAAAAATGTATTTCGCAAGTGTATTTATTAAGTGTAACATCTTTGACATCAATATCTATAATATGAGCGTATCAAAAAAATACCGTATAAAAAAGCGGGCGTATGAAAAAATTTAATTTTTTAGCGTCTAAAGTGAGAAGACCCTTGAAACAATTTTTTTATATTTCGGAATTCTAGTTTTACATTTGAAAAAAAAAACAAACAAAAACTTTTCGAATGTTCCCACAGGGTGTCTACCGACCTGAAAAGTCATGAAAAATCTTAAATGTCATGAAATTACACTCGACCCTGAAAAAGTCATGAAATGTCATGAAACATTACCATTCTACCTGAATTATTATACCCTACTAAATTATCGTTGAGTCTATATTCAATATGAACTAACTTTGTGTTACTTGTCGATAGAGAAGCGAATATCGAATCGATAGAAAATAAAATAGAAGAGAGTAAAAGAAAATGACGCGTTATCTCAACATATTAGTTTTTTTTTGTTATTCGTGTAAAGCGACTAGATGATATTACTCAAAGTTCCTAAATGTATGTAATATTTTTCTGGATGTTCCCAAAATATATTTCTTTACAGCGATCTTGAAATTATTGTCTCGCATTTTTTACTACATATGGAATTGTACAGTTTGGTGACTTTTCGTTTGTTCCGTATACTTTTTATTGGCATACAACACACATCTGTTTGAAAGAGCAAAATAAAAATATAAAAATTTAGGAAAACGGTCGCACTGTAGAATCATTAAGTATACTTCTATGCCAGAAAGTCATACTAAGAGTCATGAAAAAATCCCCATTCCTTGCCTTAAAAATCCTTAAATGTCATGCAATTTTTCAGTTCTGGTCAAAATTAGACACCCTGTCCCTGTACTTCCCATACGATTAATTATTTCCAGTTTCAAAATCGTATAGCGAAGTATCGGAAACTTCAACGAAAAGTCAATTTTTCAACATTACCATGACTTCGCGAAACGAATCACGTGACATTCCGTTGAAATATTTTTTCAGACGTTCGGTGACAAATTACTGGGCGCGATGTCGTGGATAATGCCGTTTTTCGTTGCCTGCTCGACGTTCGGTGCGTTGAACGGGGCGATATTCGCGTCCGCCCGATTATTCTTCGTTGGGGCGCGGAATGGTCATCTGCCGAGTGCCATAGCCCTCATAAACGTACAAAATCTTACGCCGATGCCGTCGCTCATCTTTCTCGTAAGTACACGTGCACGTGAGAAAAAGAACCTCGATTGTCGTTGTTTCGGTGGTCATTTTTCGTTGACGGTTCTTCCCCTCCACGAGTTGCAGGACGATATGCTCGATAAATACGAAGTATCAAAGTAACCTCTTTGCAGTTGCGAGCACACGAAGTTGAAGTTTGCGTCGGAACGCAACGGAAATAATTTTTTTGTTCGATCGCAATAATTTTTTGGCGGATTTGGGCTAAAAAAATTACTCTGAAGTTTTTCGGGATTCCATTAAAAATCTACAAAACAAGTCGGCTAGACAATATTTTCCTTAATAATGAAAATAAAGAGAAATGAAAGAAGGAAAATTAATTTTCATCGCATTCCAAGGATGCGAACTTTAACAACGTGCAAGCACAGCGTTTTTGCTTTTTGAGGAGCTTGCAGAGTTTCGCATTTCCTTGCGAAGAAGCGAATTGTTTGAAATGTCAGACGACGAGTTTTGCGGACGACGGAAAAAAAATGCTGGCTAAGCTGAAAAACGGATAGGTTGCAAAAAGTCGATGCTCGACTGAACTGGATTTGGAGGAATGTTGGTTCTTTTTGGTTCTGATTTTTCGTGTGCCCTTGCGGACTCTTACGAGCCCTTTCACTCTTGTCCCATTCCTGTCACTTCGCGTTTTCCAGTTTTTTCGAGACGCTCGCGGAGTGTCGCCAACAGCCGGTCAATTTCACGGCACGAGGGCGCAGGGAGAGTAACGGGTCTGCGTAAACTTAGGATCTAAAATTCAGGTCGATTTTCAATTGATTTTTCTAATTAGAGTATTGGGATGACGCGGTCGGAATTTTACACGGAATTGATAGTCTTGTCGAGTTTACGTGTTTTTTTTAATTGAAAAATATGAATAAACAATGAGTTTATTATTTAATGTGGGTGGTTTTTGTATAGGAATAAAACTTTTTTGACATTTTGGAAATTACGAAAATGGCAAGCTGTGGAAGTCAGTTTGTTTTCCGACGAAAAAAAAAATGAATGTGATAAATCGTTATTAAGAAATGGATAATCATATGAAAAATTCATTCGGCGATATGATAGAAAATGTTATAAACTCTGTCCGAATTTTGAGTGAATCGAACTCGTAGATTTTGAGATATAACTTGCACCGTTTCGTGAAACAGAGTTAAAAAAAGGCAAAAGATGAAGGGTAAATCGCAGCGGGGCGGTTCGCCGTGGCGCAGTTGGCGATCACAAAAATAGGCGAAACTCCGATAAGGCGGGATATACATTTACAACGATAAAAAAATCGATTGCTTTTTTTTTCTTTAAGGTAGTACCTCCACAGAAGGGTTTAATTAAGAAATGGTTGAAATTTGACATATACGTTATTTAATACATTATCCAAACATCTGTGCAATTTGAATAAGTTTGACCACCCCAAACCTGAGATATTTACACTCAAAGTTGGCTTGGTTTACACGTGACAAATGCGTCATGATGGGCAAACAGAGCATCATTAATTCTACCGTCAAAACTAAAATTAAGAAATTGATAAAAAACGAGGATAAGCTACAGTAAGATATCACGAATAATGTGAAAAAAAAATGAGAATGATTCACCATCTAGTTTCCAAGATATAACCATGAGAAGCCTTCACAATTTTGGTGCAAAGCCTGGCAAAGCCTGGAAAAAAAACAATTGGGGCAAAGCCTGGACAGTCCCGGCAAAAAGTTTACTGGCAATGGTCGATCAAAAACACAATACAAAATATATTTTACGGCAATAAATGATAGCCATCGTATTATCTACTAGTACCGAGACAATACTGCGTAGTTTTTAATTTTATTCATTACTAATTAAACCAGTTATCAATCTTTTAAACATGAACATGGTATGTAAACTTTTGGTTGAGATTTTCGCAGATGAACTACCTTAAACGATAGAACTATAAATGTCGAATATATAGTATATATTTATATTTATATTTATCTAAATCTAAATATAAATATATGGTATATATTATATATTTTTTCCTGAAGTTTCAAAGCGAAATTCGAAAAACTCCAAACGTTACAGCCCGTCAACGCTGTGCCTCACCCCTCGGATTCGGAGCGGGCGTGAACTTCAAACGCGTTTTTCTCAAAACTGCATTATCGAAATTGGCGTGCGGGATTACTCAAAAACTATTAAGCCGATTGAGTTGAAACTTGGTAGAAATATTTATAATATTGGTATCTTCTACTTGACGAGAATTGTTTTTGAAAAATTGGAAAAAAAACTACTTTTTTAATCCACATTTTACGGGAATGTTGCGTGAAATGTTGATTTTTTGTTGTAAATGCGTGCCATTTTCTTAAATTTGCATTTACTTCATTTTAATTACCGTCACATAGAAATTATACATGTTCTAACTGAAAAAATGTTTGAACTTATTTGCAAATCAAAGTCTACGGGAAGCTGTAACGCTCTGCCACAGCTCCGTCATTTTGATGATGAATGGATTAAAAAAAGTTGTTTTGTATACCTAAATATACTATTAAAGTATACCTAAAGTTTGATAATTGAAGAATAATTATCTCTTAGTTTAAAATTTTTTTTCCGGTTTAAATGTATATCCGGCCTTGATTTTTAGAATCTTTACAAAATCCCTGTTGCATATTAAAGATGAGTTTGAAGTTTGCCTCGTTGGAATCCAATGAAGATTAATTTTGGAAATGAATCGTTTCAATTTGTTTCGGCAGAATTTGTCTACGCAAATTCCTGCTGTTTTTTTAGCATACTCGTTTCGAGACTTACATATACATCTGCCAAAAAGATTTCGTATATTGATAAAAATAAGAAAATGAAAAATATAAAATAAAACTTTCGTTGCGTTCCAACGATGCAAACTACCACACTATTATTAAAGTAAATTAAGGGAGGACACCGACTGTGACGGAGCCAAAAACGGTCGTTTTTTTCCGAATTTTATTGTTTACTAGATTGTTCACTTGAGTAGATTGTAATTACTATTAGATTACTATTACTAGATTAGATTTGGAAAAAAAGGTATGTTGTTAAGCATACACTGAACTTATATCGTGTAAATTTTTATTTAAAAAAAATAAAAAATTCTCAACGTTATTGAGGTATTATTGAGGTTGGCCTGAAAAATAAAAATAACCAAGTTTTATAATCTATATAAATGTAGTCCACGTTGTACGTAGCCGTTTTTTGAAGATTTTTCTTTCGAAATTTGTACTCATATTCGGGGGCGGAAAAATACTATATTAAAAAAATGCATCTACGTCCAACGATAGCTACGCGATAATGGAAATTTCGGTTTTTGAAAATTGAAGATCGGACAATTATAGCTGATGCCGGCCAGGTCTAGACAAGTCGAATTACTTAGAAATTAAAAAAGTGATTAAAAATGGTAAAATTATGAAAAAAACGAAACCATTATTAAAGTAAATTAACTCAACACCAAAATTGGCTGTAGGCAATGAAACTACGCGAAAAAATCTCACGTATGAAATTTCCATCCTACGTAGACCCCTTAATTTTCAATTGAATCTTTCGTCTCGGTCACCACGGAGCAATTTTTTGTTAGCCTAGCTTATAGACTCACCTTTCGGTTCTCTGTAATAATAAGAAGAAAAATCTCCGTAGATTTGGCTCAAATAACTATGATTCGTAGCTCGTTTACTCGCGTTTCGCGGCGTACGTTTTGATTGGAAAAACTGGCGGGTGGCGGCACAGCCGCGCTACTGAATTGATATAAATTGGTAGTTCGTTGACCATTGAACGATGAATGAAGATATCAAACACAACGCCATGAACTACAATCATCACAATTCACTGGTATACTTTAATCATATTGAGAATTAAATAGATTGAGAGCCCTGATGGGAGTTCTCGGAGCCACGAGACACTGCAAAATGTCACTACGTCGCTTCGACGTTTGGCCTTCCTCCTTTGCTCTTTGTGCGTCGTTTAATTCGTTCAGATACAATCGCGATGCCCCGCCTTCCTTCGTGTTCCTATCGTCATGGGAAAATCCGTCCAAACGTACTCGCCCTAAAGGCCCGCAAGAAATTTGTTTTTTCTGTTACATTTTTTCTGTTTTTTTTTCTGTTAATGTTATAAGGTGCCGACATTTTTAGACCCCAATGAAAATTCAAAGTCGAAGTATCGAATTCGAACACTGAGCGAGTGACGAAAAAATTCCAGCTCCAGTCACGATTCTCCATGAGAAAATTAAATTGTCAATTGTCGCAAAAACAGGAATTTTCGTGAATTTTTTTCCTGGTAAAATCTGCGCGAGTTCTCAAATATTTTTTTTTACAGCAAAGAGTATGGTTTTAAATATCTTTTACAATTTTTCTATTGACAAATATTGATTAATATGGGAGATACAATGGTTTGTGGAGAAACAAATCATCCGAAAAAAAAAACAAACGCATTTAGTTTTCGCATGGTTATCCAGTGCTTGGACGAAGGATTTAATAAAATATTGATTTTTGAAAAAAATTGCAGCCGTCCAAAGTAAAAGTATCGATTCTCGGAGAAAAAAACGCTCTATTTTCGATGATAAAAAATGTTTTGTTCAAGCACCGATTTTTGATATGCAAAACAAGCTTGTCAAATTTGAAATTGTTTAGTGTAGTGATTTTTGAGATATCGTGATCACGTATTTTCAAAGTAATTTTGGGAAAAACGCGCGTACTTAGTTTTCAGCGGATCGACTTGAAATTTGGGGAATATTGTTGAAATGTTATATTTTGAGAATCCGTCGAAAACCAAAAATCGATATTTTCAAAAATTTCAGCTAGTTGTAACCCCTTAAACGGTCTGCAATAACATTTTTTTCCCTCTTGATAAAGATGTAGCAGATTTTACAAAAATAAATTAAGTTGGGCGTTGAAAAGAGGAATTTGATTTCACAAATTGTACACTCTACGACGTGTTGATGAAATTTCATTCCCATTGTGAGAGTGCAGATTTGCGCTCTTTTACGTGTGCACTAAAACCTCTGATTCAGACCCTAAACTATAATTTCCGTCTCCAGTGCATTATCACACTAGGCCTGCTGATCATAGAGGATGTCTATTCGCTGATCAATTATGTGAGCTTCGTTGAGGCACTATTTACCACGCTATCGGTCTCTGGCCTTATCTGGCTCAGGTTCAAAAAGCCAGACCTCGAGCGGCCCATCAAGGTAAAAATATCACTTCGACACTTTATTTTTTATCGATTTAACGCTAAAATAGAAATACACAGACCATTTTTAACTCGAGATAACGCACGCATATGCAGTGAAACTTCAGTTATACGTTTTTCAAGGGGTACGTCATATATAACGTATAAGTGAGAATAACGTAGCAGTGAAGTACAGTGTGTATCTGAACCTCTTTAACATTTGAAAATGGCGATTGGTACATAATTTGCGATGTTTTTCGATAGCAGTACCTCCATTATGTTGATGTTTGGTTTTCCAATTGAAAATTTGATGGGTAATAATTGCGTAATGAGCCAACTCAAATTTTCGAATTTTCGTTTTGAACTTTTATTTAATGCAAGTTTGTAACACTGAGCTTTGTCGTTTTAGAATAGTAAATAACAGACAGGTTTGTATTCATAAAATATATGTAATAACAGTACATGCATACGTGGTCGAGGTCAGAAACATCAAAACATCAAAACGAGGTTTCACTATATATATATATATATATATATATATATATATATTTCAAGTATTCCAAGTATTTTGGAACGGCCTAAAAGCCTGACCTTCTTCAATCTTTTTCAAAGTTGGTGATGTTGTATCATATATTTTGAGTGCGTGGCATTTTCTTTCAGAAAAGAACGAATGGTTCGCGAAATAATATTTTCACACTTCTCGTTTTTTGTACCGTTGGCGTACGACCTTTAATATTGATTCTAGGAAGAAAAAAAGGTAGCGACCAAAATTGTCGAGAATTTTATTTTCTACGAGTTTGTTTATGTTCTTTTGTGCCCTAAAGTTAAAAATGAACGAGATATTGCCATAGTCGCTTTTTTCAGGCTTAATTCGAAAAATATTGGTGGTAGAGAAAAAGATGTAATGACTAAAGTTGTAAAGCGCTCGATTTCCTACAAGTTTAGTCATTACCATTTTTACTTAAAAATCGTAAATCGCCGAGTTATTCAACAAAAACGATTTCCCATTAAATTTAAGACGACGATATTAACTGAACGCAACCCCGGCCCAGAATGAAACTTACACATGTTATTTTACACTAATGAAAGAAAATTCAGTGTAAATTTCAGTGGGATCAACCAAGTCATTGGGGTTAAAAAATAAAAAAATGAAAGATTTTTCTTTTTTTTAGTGTTGTAGTACTTGGAAAATTTTGAATTTTTTTCAAAATGGTTCATAGAAAAACGCATCTTTTTTTGTAGAAGATCACTACGATACGATCATTTGAAATGTGATCACGTGTAAAAGCTTATCTCCGAGTTAGCCTAGTTAAATGTAAGATACAAAAACATCACCATCTTCGAAAAAGATTGAAGAAGGTCAGGCTTTAAGGCTGCTCGAAAACACTTGGAATACCTCATATATGTCACCAATGAAATTCACTCTCAACTTGATCAAATTCCCGAAAGGTGCGCTCAGCCGGGTCGGGGCCACTTGACGATCGGTTGATAATTCTTTTTTTGATTGTTTTTTCAGGTCCCCTTGGTATTACCCGTAATATTTCTCGTGATATGCTTATTTTTGGTAACATTTCCGTGTTACGTCTCACCGTGGGAGGTCGGCGTCGGCATGATTATCATCATCTCCGGCATTCCGGTCTACTGGATATTTATCCACTGGAAAAACAAACCCAAGTGGCTGATCCAAGCATCTGGTAAGTTGGTCAATACTTCATATGGAACCGAAATGTTTATCCAGAAATAAAAATATCTTCGGCTCTATTCAATTATCATTTTTTCCACCAACAATAGATAAATGGTAAATTTTCCTTTGCCTCGCTAGCGTGGGTGTATACGTTGGTGAACATTCGAACAAGATATGTGAAAATACTCAAAAGTCTGGTGACTGCGTATAGGATAGCGTGATAAGATTTTTTTGTCAATTATCCAAATTATTTCATTATTTCCAATTATATTCGGACATTTTGGAGAGATTGTAATTTGAGGAGTAACTACACACAAGAAATGTATATAGAAATTGTAGCGTAACTTTTCGAGAATGTAATCTTTGGAAAGTTTCCGTCGAAAACTTGAAGTCTAAAATTCCGTGCACACAGTAATTGATATGTTTTTTTTCAGAAAAACTCAACACGACCTGCGCAAAGATCTTCATGTGCGTACCGGAAGAGAAGGACGACTGATATCGGGGGCCACGAACTAGGAGAACGATTAATTTATTTATGAAGCAAAAACTCAAAGTGATATCGCATTTTGTTTAATGCGATCATTACGATCTTCTTTCCTCGTCATTCCACTTCGAAGATATCGCTCGCGCGCGACTCGACCAGCCACAAGTGCCATTAGTATTATTAGAGCTATCGCGTTTGACCCGCGCGAGACCCTCGTCGCTTGGAGAATAAACGCTCGAAAAATTAGATTCGAGATTGTGGGTTCGCGGGGCACGACGTCGGTCGGAGCATGTGTCTCTGTCTTGGATAACCACTGGCCTGCAACGCTCTTGGTCGGAGTATCGTTGCTCACCAGCGTCGTCGCTTTTTCGACGAGCAACAAAGGCAGCCTGATGTATTCGAGGGTATTTGCGATTGGCGCGCGAGGTCTTTGAATTCAGCGCATAATTACTTCCCCTCGTTCGTGGTAGGCTAAGAGTCTTTACGCGTGAGAGGGGCGGTGGCTTCGTCGGAATAAAGTTTCGAAAAATTTTCGACAAGAATTAACCTCGTGCCCGAGTCATCGCGGAAATTTGGACATTGGCTCCAAAACTCGGATGCAACGCGGTCGCGAACCATTTCGATGGTTGAGGAACGATAGAAAATGAAGCGTGATTAAAAAATGAAAAACTAACGAGATGGCGATTGGGCGCGAGGAAGTTTCAAATTTTGTACGAAGATGCCACGACTATTTTTCATTCGTAGCCGCGATCTTTACGAATTAATTTACAAGCTAAATTGTATGTACAAAGTTAAGAATTAAGGATTTGTATATTTCGTCAATCGAAGGACGCGGCGACGCGTACGCGTCGATGATCGTTTCGCAATTTTGGACAAATTTACGCGAGAAGCATCCGGATTCAATCGTGCCTCGTGAAAATGAAATTCGTTCGCATCGCGATGTCGAATAGAACGAAAATAATACTCGTCGAATTATCATTCGGAGTTAAGATGGAGCATTTGGTGGAATTATTTGCGACAAAGGTGCCTTGCGAAAAAAGAAACGATTCAACGCACCGTTAGTTTAGTTGAATATTGTCTTTTGGGGGGTTTTTTTTTTACGACGCACAAGAAAGAAATCATGTATCGGGTGTGAATAATCGTGATGTACTGACGCGAGTACGTTGCCGTATATGTGTATATGTTACAGTTGAAATTCGTTCTCAGTTTGAGGGGTTCGGCACTGTGGCGACCCGAAAATCGGAGTTATTTGAGCAAATTCATTTTGAAGAAGTGAGTAAGATGATTGAAAAATCGTTGGGACGTTTATTTGCATGTACATTAACAAAGTTGTGTACCAAGTTTCATATGAAAATATTAATGATTAAAGAAGTTATAAACAATTATTACAGTTTAACGGTTAAAACAGATTTTGGCCGCCCGGATGTTCTGCAAGAAAAAAAGTCTTTTTTTTCTTTAAATAAATAATATTGGCTAAGACTTTACCGAGTTTTTTTTTCGTTATGGTGTTTGAAGCACCGAAAAAAATATGAATATTTCTCTCGTTTTTTCGAATAAAAATGACATTATTGCTAATTACTAATGAAAAAGGTAATTCTTTGGATAAGTGACTTTTCCGAAAAATGAGGCGAAAATTATTTTTTTACTATTTTCTCATTTATTGGGTTATAAATTATATTCAGTCGGGGGGAGGTGAAATTGTTCATTAACAATTTTTTTACGAGCACAAAATCGTTAGAAATAATTTCGAATATTTCAAAAACTCAATATAGGCGTCGAAATGCTTGAATATGCCCCATTTCATCACGTGTTTCCGCGAACGTCAAGACCCCATAACTTTTTATGGGGGGTGAACTTCAACGTCCCCCGACTGAATATCATTATTTATAACCCGAGAAATGATTTAAAAAAAAACAATTTTAGGCACATTTTTCGGAAAAATGACTTATCTAAAGAATTACCAAAAAGAATGTTGAAAAGATAAACGTCGGTCAATACTAAACTGCTATTACACTGAATAAGCGTACCCAATTTCAAGTCAATCCGTTCGTTAGATGTCGAGAAATCGTGTACACCGTTTTGAAAAACATCGTTTCCGGAAAAAAGGGTTTACGTTTTACGAGCAGTTCTATCGTAGTGATAATAAGTTTGCGTTCAATCTGCGATTCAAGTGAAATTCGAAAATTCGAATGGTACATGTTTGAAATAATCTTCTGTTTTTCATGAAATTTTTACTATAGTGTGCTGATAATGAAAAAGTAGCTTTTAAAAATAATATTCAAAGAAAATGCGTTTAAACTGAAAACAGATTTCAACTGTAACATACAGAAGTGAATGAAACGTTTGATAGACATTATTTGATACGTGCTCTCTGGTAGGTTTTGCGACAATATTTATCGAAGTATGTATACGCTCTACCAACTAAAAGTTGCACATGTCGACCCAAAAATAAAAGCGCAAAATAATGGTCGAGTTAGCACTCGAAAGCTCAAAACGAGCGCAGTTATACTTTGTTTTTCTTCAATTATTTACTACTTTTTATACTCATGAGGTGAACTACAACGTGGTTGTTTTCTTGCCATTTTCCTACGCCAGTAAAATCGCGGGTCGTGAGACGGGATATACATTTACAACGATCGAAAATCGATTTCTTTCTTTTCTTTAAACGATAGAACTATATATGTAGAATATTTTCCGAAAGTTTCAAAGCGAAATTCGAAAAACGTCAAACGTTACAGCCCGTCAACGCTGTGCCTCACCGCTCGGATTCGGAGCTGGCGCGAACTTCAAACGCGTTTTTCGCAAAACTGCATTATCGAAATTGGCGTGCAGGATTACTCAAAAACTATTGAGCCGATTGAGTTGAAACTTGGTAGAAATATTGATAATATCGGTACCTTCTACTTAACGATAATTGTTTTTGAAAAATTGGAAAAAAACGATTTTTTTAATCCACATTTTACGGAAATGTTGCATGAAATGTTGATTTTTTTTGTAAATGCGTGCCATTTTCTTCATTTTAAATACCGTCACATAGAAACTATACATGTTCTGACTGAAAAAATGTTTGAACTTTTTTGCAAATCAAAGTCTACGGGAAGCTAGACTGCACGCGGATTCGCAGCTCTTGCGGCGACCTTGCTGTAACACTCTGCCACAGCTCCGTCATTTTGATGATGAATTAATTTAAAAAAATGTTTTGTATACTTGAATATACTATTAAAGGATACCTTAAGGTTGATAATTGTAGAATAATTATTTCGTTGTTTAAAAAATCGCTCAATATTGCATATTTTTCCCTGTCTAAATGTATATCCCGCCTTGAGGCGAAGTAAAACATATGAGTGCGAGAGAGATAGCTGAAATTTTCGAACAGAGATTTCTCAGAGATGAATAATATTTAGGGCAAAAGGAAATCATCACGCTCTGCGTCAGGAAATTCTTCAGAGCTTAATGCTTTATTCCCTAAAAAAAAATTAACCATCTATGAGAAAATTGAGTTGGAAAATTTGTGAGGTTATGTTGACCTTCTACATGCCCTTAAGGCTACTGTGACGACCCGAGAGTCAGTGTTATTTGAAAAAAATGATTTTGAAGGAATGTAGCATGATTAAAAAATCGTTTAAACATTTATCTATCTGTACATCAACAAAGTTGTGTACTAAATTTTATAAAAATATTGATAATCAAACAAGTTACAAACAATCTCGTGAAGGACCTTTGAACGTAAAGGGCTCAACAGTGTACTTGATTTTGGCAATGTTGATTCGAAACAAAAAAAAAACAGTCGTTTCGTAAAATAGCTAATATTGGCTGAGACTTGGCCGAGATTTTTTTTGTTATCGTGTTTTAATCATTAAAAGAGAGTGGTAAAAATTTTTTTTTCGATTTTCCGAGGAAAAATGATATAACTATTGCTGACAGCTAATGAAAAAAATCTTAACAAGAAAAACTTCGGTCAAGACTAAACTACTATAACACTGAATAAGTGTACCAAATTTCAAGTCAATCCGTTCATTAGATGTCGAGAAATCGCGTACACCGTTTTGTAAAAGAAAAGTTTCGTGAAAAACGCGTTCAAAGTTTTACTAGCGGTTCTATCGTCGTAATCATAAGTTTACCTTCAATCTGCGATTGCTGCGCCATATGTTGGACCTTTCACTTAAATTTGAGTTGCCTCAAGCGATCAGCGAGTGTTTGTCACTTTCACAGTAGCCTAACCCCTTAAAATGGCGGTAGCAATTTCTTAAAGGGAGTCGATGGGCCGAGATTTTTGCTTTCCATTCGTCGCAAGGGTTATCCAGTGTTTCGCAAGCGTGGTGAGTCAATAATTCGCGAGAGGGGAAAAAAGTTCGACAAAAAAGTCCAATACGTGAAACTGTGGAAAAAAATGTGTTAAAAATGTCGTTCGGCTTAAGAAACTGCGTTGAGCGTGTGCAAAATTTACGTCGCTGGTATAGTCACCTTTAATTTCATTTGTAATGAGCGCACCAATGATAATTTAAGCTAAAAATGGAAAATTTGGCGTTTACGCAAAATTGTACGCGAACGATTTTATCTCGTAAGATATAACTTTTTGATAATGAATTGTACGAACGTCCTTTGATCCACGATACGGATTAATACAAACAAACAAAAACGAGTTGTGAACATTTGTTTTTCATTTCTTTGTCGCGATAGGAGCTCTCGGAATCGAGAGTTCGTCTGGCCAGATTTATTCTGCATTTTTCGCGATACATCTTCGTCAGCTCCGTTAGAACCGTCACAGGATATGGAATAATGTTTTCTTCCTATCCTCGTCTCCGGGATGATAATCGTTATTTATTTGGCACATATATTATAATACCCATATACAGGTTCGAATTTTTCATACGACTAGCAAAAAGAGATTCTTCCTTTCCCTTTCTCTCGTTATTTTGATTGAAAGACATGAAATTTTATCGGTAATTTCTTTCTCCTCGATACAATTTTTTTCACAATTTACGCGTTTCCATTATTTCCTTTCTCATTTTTTGGTGTAATTACTCATTGGCAACCGTGTGGGCACAGCTCAGTAGCAAAAACGAAATTTGGCATAAGTCTATCGTGCAATCCCAACGAAGTGTTCTCATTGTTTTGTGAATCAACGCGAATTACCTCGTCGTTTATTGATATATATTTTTCTCTCGTCCGACCGTACACCTGAAATTATTCCGAGACGTCATTCGTACGCTGTTACGCCCAAAATGATTAAATTGCCGCGCAACGTATACGATATAGCACCATACTCCTTGACGAAATTATCACATTCATTATTTTCGAGAGACGAACGAAAACGATTATATATTTTCGTTTTGCTTCCATCTCGATTATGTTTTTGCCTCGTAATTCTTATCCCCGCCGCTGTGCACGATCGTCACATTGTCCAACGATAAGAAACACTTGAAAATATTTATCAAGCATATATATATATATATTTATCGCACAATCTAATGTTAAAAATATTATATCTGGAGACTCTCGTCGTGTGCGTCTGCGTCAGAGGAAAAGTAAACTGGCTGTGTGAGAGAGAAGACAATTTTTGGGAATATTGAGATATTGAAAATATTGCGGAAAGCTCAAACTCAGATATTTCCGAATGATTTTGGGGTTCGCGTAGTCTACGGTTATCGATAGGCCCTGCATGTGTTATCTCGCGAGACATATGGCACACGTATCATTTATCACTGTTCACACTCGTGTCATTTTTGCTGGTGGAATAGCCGAAGCTACCCAACCATGTTTTTTTTACCATCTGCAAAACAAAAACTGTCCGGGTACAAATCTCTTGTTTTTCTTTGTTTATACGGAACTCGGAATTGACGCTTCGGGCGGGTCTATCAACCCTCGGCGAGCGGTCGCGTTACCCAGCCGTATTTCTCGTGGGTCTTGACCAGATTTCTGAAAGATTCCTCCGCCGAGCGCCTGTCGAACTCCTTGTTGTTCTTCGGCTTTCTCGCCACTCTGCCCTGTGGAAACACCGTGGAGAAATGTTTGGCGTTAGCGAGATGGAACTTTGATCGAAAGAGTATTTTTTGTCGCTGAGTCAATGAGGGTAACAATTACCTAATAAAAATTGCAAAACCAACAATACAACAATATCGTCACACGAAAAATCGTGACTTTTATTCCTACATTCGAATTACATTATGTAATTGTAAATTAATTATTGAATAATTATCTATTACATTATGTAATTGCAAATTAATTGTAATTTTAAGCGTTTATTATCGTTTTCAATGAAAATTGAATGAAAGCTCAATAATCCTTTTTTAATCACAGGCGTAAACGACATAAACGACTAAACCTCTTCTTACGTAAATAATACAAAATTATCTTTAATTATGTCTCATTGTATACAATTATCTTTCATTTTGTCTTATACAAAATTATCTTTAATTTTGTGTTATTTACGTAAGAAACGGTTTATGTCGTTTATGCCTGTAAATAAAAAAGGATCATTGAGCGTTCATTCAATTTTAATTAAAACCGATAATAAACTTTTAAAATTAAAATTCCTTTGCAATTACGTAATGTAATTGTTACTCAATTCAATAATTAACTTACTATTACATAATGTAATTCGAATGTAGGAAGAAAAGTCACGATTTCTTTGTGTAATTTTAACCAATTAAGCAATAGTTTCAATCAGGGTAATATTTCAATTAAGGGGTTAGGCTACTGTGAAAATTTCAAAAAAATCGTACGTCGGTTCCGGTAACTCAAATTGAAGAGGAATTTCCGATGTATGGTGCAGGGGTCGCAGATTGAAGGTAAACTTATGATTGTAACAATAGAATTGATAGTCAAACTTTAAACGAGTTTTTCTCGAAATTATGTTTTGCAAAACGGTGTACACGTTTTCTCGACATCTAATGAACGGATTGACTTGAAATTTGGTACACTTATTCAGTGAAATAGTAGTTTGGTTTTGACCGACGTTTTTCTTCTCGACATTTTTTCTTCATTAGTTATCAACCAAAATAATGTCATTTTTCCTCGAAATAGCGGAAAAAATTGAAAATTTTTTTATGATTGAAACATGATATCGAAGAAAAGGTCGGTCAAATCTTAGCCAATATTATCTATTTACAGAAAAAAAAAGATCAACCGAGGAGCCAATATCAAGTACACCATTAAGCCCCTCAGGTTCAAAGGTCGTTTACGAGATTGCTTATAACTTCTTTAATTATTAATATTTTTTAATGAAATTTGGCATTGAACATTGTTAATGGGCATATGAATAAATGTCCAAACGATTTTTTTCAATCATCTTATTCCTTCAAAATTATTTGTTTTAAACCCTGATTTTCGTTTTTTAATAGCATTCACATTCTGGAATTCGATTAATTATAATTTTTCCTTGCAATTGGTGAGACTATTTCACTCTCACGAGAATTTTCAGTACTGCGGAATTCACAATAAAAATAGTTTTATAAACCCATCCGATAAACTTTGCAATCAAATTCGAAGGCAGACAAACAAACGGACAAGCAAGTACGATAAATGAGCCACTTAGAAAACCAAAAAAATCCAATTCCTATCTGCAAGGCCCGCTAACGCAAAATATACAAATACTCTGAATCGAATTTGCCTCCGAAAATCCATCCATTTTGATTGTAACAACGAAACAAAGACCCAGGTAGCAATTTTCAAAAATTTGTCGAAAAGTCGGCTAAAAGGGTGCCAAATGTCCGCCCGGAAGTTATCTTAAAGTCAGCAACCATTCAAAAACATAACTGTTGGACATATGATAACTTATAGGTAACATCCAAGCGGACATTTGGTACCCATTTGGACAACTAATAGACAACTATTTTGAAATTGCTACCTGGGGACCCACATTTTTCTCCACACTGAATAGGGAACCTCACTGCCAATTGGTCCCGCTAGAGGGGACATTGTATTATAACGTAAACAGAACATGACGTTTAGTACGATTCTCTTTGGTTTTGCCCGTGTTTCTACAACTGTTGAATTTTCTTTAAATAATCCGTTTGTCGTGAATAAATTGTGGAGAATTTGTGCAATTGAATGCAGACACGAAGGCGTTCATTTGTTTCTTAAAAACGAAAAACTTCGCAAGCAATGGGAAATTGTTATACGTCGCAAGCACTTCACAGCCACAAAACATTTAAAGTTATATTCTGATCATTCTAGATCTGCTGACTATAGAAATGAAGGATTTGTTACAGCTCAGTGTATAAACATAATATTTTTGACGCTATTTACTTCTAAAAGTATATTATAAAGTAGTTAATCATCATAACCTAAAAAATTCTATTTGAAATATTTGCATTTTTTAACATTCTGGTATTATTTCATTACATAATACTTTAAAGCTCATTTTAATTCTTTACGGGGATGAAACTGAGCCAGAAAATATTGACAAAGGGGTTATACCTTCCCTGTTTGTTTGGAGCAAAAAAGCAACTTTGAAGAATGAACAGAAAAGCAAAAGAGTAGAAGCCGATTTTTCAATTCCGGTATAGTCAAATATCCGTAATTATTGTCCATTATGTCCATTCGTATAATTTGAGTACAAGACAGACATCGTGTAAATGTACCGCGCGCGTTGACAGCTTCTTTCGTTTACGTTATGTTCACGTGGCGCCATCTGCGCTGAGCTTTGCCGAAGGTTTGCCATTCCAGCTGACATTCTCCGACCCAACAGACCCAGAAAAACGACAGTAACCCAAGCAAACCGAAACGAACATTCGGGACGCGTAGGACTC
This sequence comes from Ophion ellenae, assembly GCA_963210295.1. Lineage (NCBI taxonomy): Eukaryota > Metazoa > Arthropoda > Insecta > Hymenoptera > Ichneumonidae > Ophion > Ophion ellenae. The sequence goes on from OY723393.1 coordinate 36,701,668, forward strand.
GAATATGAAAGTACAAATCGCTCATCTACTAAAAAACTGTCAACACAAAAAATGTTGTTTTGAAATAAGATGTCATGAAATGAAGAAGGTTAAAAAAGTTCATAAATTTCACAATAAATAAAATGATGACAGGCTAATTTGGATAAATATTGACGTCACAATGGTCTCACGAAAGTGAAGAAAAAAAAAGTTTTTTTTTCTTTTTTTCTTAAAACAGTGATATTTATGTTATGACAGTTTTTTTTAGTAGATGAGCGAAATGTTCTTCGCACGGAGGAGAAAAAATTTGTAAGCCTTGGAGGCAATTGAGTCCGGGTCCAAGATGACGGCACTCACTTTTCCTTTTACTATGCTGGCCGCGAACTGCGTCACGACAGCCTCGATGGTGTAAGCGCTGGCCCATCCTCTGGGTGTCAGGAGTTCCATACAAATGGCGCCACCCTCCATCACGAAGCCCTTCTCGATCCTCGGGGACACGACCCTCATGAAGGGAGGTGCGAACGGAAAAGTCTCCGGGAATATGAGATGAAGCAATATGTGGGGTATCTCGAGTTCCGTCATGTCGGCCGCTAGCTCGCTCTCCGGATCAATCTTGTGCAAACGTACGTGCCACTCGTAGAGATTGTCGGACACTAGTTCCGCGGTGAAGGTCGATTCGGGACGGTGCTGGGTTCTCTGTATTTCGCTGAGCTCCTTCATTAGACGGCGGAGCCTCACGCCTCTCTCCGGAATTCCGACCGGCTGAAATGACATTGGAACGAAATAAGGAAAACTGCAATATCAGCGGCGCTTGAAATTTGGCGCCATAAAACATTCTTTGAATGTAAATTTTAGAACGTCGCGATTCAATTTACAAATTCTTGGGGAGAAGTTTGATGATTTTGTTTTATTTGTTTTTTTAATAAATTTCGATTTATTGTTTCTATAAATTTTTATTCATTTTTCCAATAAATTTTGGTTAATTTTGTCAATATATTTCGATTTTTATTTTAAATAAATTTCGATATTTTTTTTTCAATGAATTTTAAGTTGTTTTTTCTTTTAATAAGTTTCGATTTATTTTTTCAATCAATTTTTACTTATTTTTCCAGTAAATTTCTATTTATTTTAAAAAATACATTTCCATGTATTTTTTAAATAAATTTCAATAAATTTTTTCAATAATTTTCAATTCATTTTAACGATAAATATCGATTAATTTTTTTCAACAATATTCATTTTATGATCTGATAAATTTCGATTTATTTTTTCAATAAATGTATATTTATTCTTGCGATTACTATATTGGTCGATCACTCATGATCGGAGCGACTCTGGCGGTGAAATTTTGTACCTGAACTGTTTACAATTTCACGGACTACACCGCTTTCCCTGCGGAGTATTCTTGTAGTCCAACCTCCATATGATATTTATGAATAAAATTATGATCGTGACCTTGACACGCGTGTAGACGTACGAGTGCATGTAAAAATTACCTGAGAACAATTGCCACTCGATTTCTTCGATTTGAAGAAATTACTGACCGCGTGACTAGCGCCAGGATTTTCGGGCAGCGCGGCTTCCGAGGGAGTTACAGCGTCGGGCCGATGATGACGGCTCAGTAATCGCCTCGACGGCGAACTCGTCGAACTGTTGCCCGCAATAACTTCCTGCTCGCCGATTTTCTCCGAGGGGCGAAACAATTTGCGAAAAGCCGCCACGACTTTTTCCTTCGATCTCGTCGACATGTTTTTTTTTTTGCCGCCTACTTATTTTTTCTCCTTTCACACTCGCATATTGCTCAAGACTTTGATGTCGCACTCGTCAATCTGCAAGTTGAAAAGCACTTTAAGGCAATTCCTCATAACGTTGCACAAATTGAATTCTAAAGTCGCTTCACTTAACAGAGAAAATCCGTCTGTTTCGAAAATAGTCATGGGTCGTGAAAATTCACTCGAAATAAAAAATCTCCACAAAAAATGTTCAATTTTTAAAGCATTTTTTATGGCGTTTGATTTTATGGTGTTTGATATATTTTTCGACCATCGAGTAGTTTGTTTGGGATTGTATTAGATTTGTTTGGGTTACGTTATTCTTGTGGGATAAAACATGCTTAAGAATTTGGCGAAAGCGCGTCCCGTTGTTTATTAATAACTATAAGAAATTAGTTCGATTATTTAAGCACCTAAACGTATCGGACGACAGATTTTTTAAATAATTTTTAATTTTTTTAAATTGCCAAAATTAAGTGCCGGACGACCGTGTACTGAAAATATTAGCAACGCGTCTTTGGGTATAAACCCAAACAAACAAACATTCTTTTCATATTTATTAGCAATTTTGCACAAATAAAATCACGGATGAGCATTTACCAAAAATGTTCGCAACGCGTTCGTGGACACAATACTAAAAAACCAAACAAACGCAAATCATTTTTTTATGCCAAACAAATCCAACGCACACATTTTTTCAAACTTATCACCAATATCTTCAAACTTATCACCAAAATAAAGCAAGCAAAAAAATGATAATTTAATAAAATTATTCGCAACGCGCTGTCGAGTACAAACACAAACAAACCCATGCAAGCCCAAATGAATAAAAAACAAACGCAAATAAACCCAAACACACCTTTTTCCAAATTTATTACCGATATTTCCTAAATTAGGTAAGCAAAAAAAGGTCATTTGCTAAAATTATTTACAACGAGCTCTTGGGTAAAAAGCCAAGCAAATGGAAACAAGACAAAATAAATAAAACAACAAACCCAAATAAACCAAAACCAAGTAAAAATAAACCCAAACACACTTTTTTCCAAATTTGTTACCAGAATTGCGTAAATTAAGTAAGCAAAAAATGATCCTTTCCTAAAATTATTTCCAACGAGCTCTTGAGTAAAAAGCCAAACAAATCAAAACAAGCCAATATTAATTAAAAAACAAATCCAAATAAACCTAAAATAAAATCAAAATAAACTTAAATAAAGCGAAACACACATTTTTTCAAAATGATTACCAATATTGCCAAAATAAAGTAAGCAAACAATGATGATTTACTAAAATTATTTGCAACGCGTTTTTGGGTACAAACCCAAACAAATCAAAACAAGCCTAATTGAAAACAAAAAAACGACAACAACCCTGAATGGATTTTAAAAAACGAAGCCAAAAAAAACCAAAATATACCAAAAAACCCATTTTTCTCAAATTTATTACCAATATTGCCAAAATAACATATGTGAATTTACTTTAAAAAATCACGACGCGTTTGTCTTCTGCCTATTATAAGCATTACAACTTCGCCTGTTACAGCTGCACAGCCATGGAAACACGTTTCAACTACTGCGATATTTAATAACCCAAACGTTTCTCAATCCCCGATTAATGGAACACTCCAATGATCATCCGAAAAAGTCACAACTCCCCCCTCCCCAACGTTCTTAAAACTTGCAAAGCCTTCAACCATCGCACTCTTCACACCAGTGTAAAAATAGTCACATCATTTTTATCTCACTTTTGGCACTCGGGATAATAAAAAGATTGAAAAATAAGCGTTTCTCAGTCGCGAATGCTCGAAAAAAAAAAATAAATAAAACCAACTTTGCCTCAAACGTCCGTAGGGCGAGGGATGCTGGGTCCATGAAGGATACACTCCACAGACTGGCCGTCAGTAAAATAATTAATGATGCAAAGCGACACGCCGAAAACGTAACAAAGGCGAGGGAAAAAAAACATCACGCTTACTCATCTTCCTCGCACGTGCACTTTTATGTTGCTTCTTTCTCTCTCCCGTTCTCTCTTTCTCTCGTTTTCTCTCTTCTTGCTCGTCTCCTTTGTCTCTCCTCCGCGGTCGATGAATTAAATATGCGAACTAACAAACAAACTTAAGTGCTCGCGAGCGTCTCTACGTACTCGTGCAAAGATACGAGCTTTTTTTTTGTCCTTCGTTGTTGCCTTTTCTTCTTTTTCCACGGAGCAACGCGCTCAATCGAGAGGGGTGATGTGGACATGCAAGCCGATGACGCGAGCAAAACAACGCGCGCAGTCTCCGCTCATCATCGAGCACACAAAGGATGAAGTGATATCGTGTGCACGGAGGAGTCGCCTCGTTGCGTCTGCGTGTATGTGTGTGTGTTGTGTGTGTGTGTGTGTGTGTGTGTGTGTGTGTGCGTGTGAGTGTGCGTGTGTGTGTGTGTGTGTGTTGTGTGTGTGTGTGTGTGTGTGTGTGTGTTTGTCGTCGGGCGACGAGGGTGTTGAGAGAATATACCGCGACCTACGTACGTGCACGTATATGCGCGGAGTACACGCAGCGACAGCGAGACTACGAGGGGTAGGTGGGAGAGAAAAGTCTCATATCGATCCTACCTGCATATTTCTTGATGCTGAGTTATGAGGGCGCGGACTCAAGAGCACCCACATATCCCGAAAGCGCTTAAATTGTAACACGCCAATTGGTCGCGTTGGCGTTTTTTTTTACATTGCTTACTCGGTGTTTTTTGAATTTTCTTTGAGGACTAACACCTAGTTGAAATTTTTGAAAATTTCGATTTTTCGTTTTCGAGAGATTCTCAAAATATGTTTGAAAAATATTCTGTGAAAATTTCAAGTCGATCCGTTGAGAATTGGTTGTGGGCGTTTATAGGTTGGTGCCGCAGAACGGCGAACTTTAAGGGGCTATACCAGTGTGAACGCCGAAAATTTGGGTGATTTTCGGGAATTTTTTGGAAGAAAAGCACTCAATCAAATGTTTCGGAAAATTGAGAATATATTTGGCTATGTTTGACCTATATGACATAATTTTTTCATAGAAAAATATTGAGATCCTAGCGACTAATGCGCTGCCTTCAGAGGCGCAAAAAAAAGTTCCTCCACTGCTGACATGATTCCGGCCGATTGAGCAGCTGAAACCGAAAAAGGAAAAAATGTCGTTTAACTGGAAGGTATTTCCTGTACACTGACGTAGGATTTTCGAAAAATATCAAAATATAACAAAATGGCGTATTTATGAAAAAAAAGTCCGTTTTCTTGCCTATAAAATGGTCATTTTTTCAATGCCAAATCGTCAATTCTCATTCAATCAAAAATATCCTACGTCATTGTAGAGTAAATATATTCAAGAGTACTCAGTTCAAATTTCAAGTCAATCGGATAATTGCTCTTTGAGTTATAATGTCAGCAAATTTGAGAAATCTCATTTGGAGAAAACTCGTTCAAAGATTTAACTATCGATTTTTGCAAGATAAAATGATATTGATATAAATGATAATGATATTCTTGAAAGTATGAACTGTCGAAAAAGGCGACAAAAAAAATTGATTTTTTTAAAGTGTCACACTGTTATAGCCCCTTTAGGGTTAATACCTAGTTGAAATTTTTGAAAATGCCGATTTTTCGTTTTCGAGGGATTCTCAAAATATGACATTTGAAAAATATTCTGTGAAAATTTCAAGTCGATCCGTTGAGAATTGAGGGAGTTGTGGGCGTTTATTGGTTGGTTCCGCGGAACGGCGAACTTTAAACGCGTTTTTCTCAAAATGACTTTTTCGAGATCGGTGACCACGATATCTCAAAAATCAATGCATCGATCAACTTCAAATTTTACTAGCTTCTCTTACATATCAAATAGGAGTGCCGAACGAAGGATTTTTTGTTTCAATGCATATTTTATTTTATCAACGAAAATAGAGCGTTTTTTTTTCAAAATCTGTATTTTATGAAATGCTTCGCCCAAGCATCCACCAATATAAGGTCTATAAGTATAATATTTTTCCATACAAAAATTGCGAAAAATCTTAAAACCATACTCTTAAATAAAAAAATTGAAATCCTGCACACGTTTTTCCAGAAACAATTCACGAACATTTCTCTCTTTCACCACGAGCCACGAGCTAGGTGTAACTCGTTAACGTCAACCCCTCGAAATTGGGTGCAAATACAAGATGAATTTGGCTTCGGAAGTTTGCGAGTCAACGGGGCTTTTTAATTCTACCGGGTGATGAAATTTTGGAATCGCTGTGTTAAAAATAAAAACCCACGGATCTGAAACGGAGTTTTTGTGATGCTTAGGGCCAAACTTTTCGGGATACCTTGCGGATAACCTTTCTAAGGGTTTCAACGTTCTGGATCTGGGTGTTGATAACATTGATAATCCGTCGAATTCCGAAGACCATTTGTCTAGTCACCCTACGCGTTCTTCCCGGCGGTAAGTCACGGGTCGAGCGGAGTTCCTTCCTTACCGGCAGACGGTAAAATACGTACCATCGGTCGGTAAATAAATGTATGCTATCTTTCTTCGTAAGAGTACTTCATCAGTTAACGGATCCACCTAGCCATCTTTCGGCGTCACGAGAAACCTGAGCAAACTTACCTCGCGCTCGGTCGGTAAGGGTTTCTCCGACAAGGATTATCCATCGAGCGAACGGCTATTGTGTTAGTCTTTTACGAAGATTGTTTCGTTCAACCGAAGTATCAATTCGCGGGAAACTTTGAATCCGCGAAAAAGTTATCTCTCTTGTGGCTGCTCGTTCGACGTGCGTTTTGAGGGAACTCGCGGAAACATTGACGCAAGCGGAGGCTGGCGAAGATTTGATCGAAAGTGGCGAAAAAAAAAACGAATAATCCACACACAGTTTACATGTATAAAGTTCGTACTGTAGTCATAATGATTTATTGTAGTAAAATTAGAGTAATAACAATCACATATCGTGTCATCTGTCAACGAGATATAACTCACATGCTTCTTATCCATGCTCTTTTCATCTCTTATCATTTTTCATTTTCTTACTCTCTTAATTCCTCCTCTTGATTCTTCCATAGAAATGACGGGACATAAATAATTTAGATGCATCGTCGAGCGAGATTGTGTGTGTGTCTGTATATTCGATGCCACAGTGCTTAGAAATCACGTAACATTAAAAATATATATGTATAATATATATATAATATGTATAAATTGTCAAGTTCATTCCTATAAATATTCATCTAAAATCTTGTGTGGCAAATCAATCACTTAGAAACAAATTCACAATTTACGTTTTCATTATTTTATTTATTTCATTACTCTTATTTTTTTTTTCATCCTTAAACTGTTTATTGGTATTTATCATTTACGATTTATCTCGTCATTCTCTTCTCTTTACGTTTTAGGCACCAATGGTATGCGGACCCTGTCTCTTTGGTACATACGACCGATTCGACTTGTGTTTCTCATTCCGTGGCTTATATATATATATATATCCATGTGTACATATATATACTTTTTTTGAATTGCTTCTCTCGCGTTCCTCGAATCCCTTGAAACTCGCTATTAATAATGTTTTTTTCGTCTTCATTGTTTCGTAATTCAAAAAAACTGATCTTATCGAAGATACTGAAAGAAAAGAAAAAGAAACTGGAGTCCCGTATACACGTTTGAATGTGTTTTTTTTTCTTTGTTTCGTACGATGTCGTATCCCATGTGCTGCAGTCGATGACGCGACTCATGAAGACAAACGAAACACCACGATATCACGTCGCGTTTCCCTCGTTATCTTTGTATCGTTATTTTTTTTCTTCTTTTGCCGTTTTGCTGTTTTTTTTTCTTCTTTTTTTTTCATTATTAATGTTATTCGCGAACGAGAACTCAGTCTTCTTCCTTCTTCTCGGGTTTCAAGTCCACCATTGCGTGCAGCTCTTCCGGGCTGTATCTGCGGAAAGAGAAAAACATGGGGGTTGAAGTGATTTCGTCGCAATGAAGAAGACGGGATGGACGACATTTGAATATTGCGGAGATTTCGTGAGATTTAAGGGGCTATACCAGTGTGAAACTTAAAAAAAATCGATTTTTTTTGCTTTTTTCGACAGTTTATACTTTCAAGGATATGAAAAGACATTTTTATACTTTCAAGAATATGAAATGGGATTTTTCAAATTTGCTGACATTGTAACTCAAAGAGCAATTATCCGATTGACTTGAAATTCGAAATGAGTACTCTTGAATATATTTACTCTACAGTGATGTAGGATATTTTTGATTGGATGAAAATTGACGATTTGGCATTTAAAAAAAAACGACCATTTTATAGGCAAGAAAACGGACTTTTTTTCATAACTACGCCATTTTGTTAGATTTTGATATTTTTCGAAAATCCTACGTCATTGTACAGGAAATACCTTCCAGTTTAACGGCATTTTTTCCTTTTTCGGTTTCAGCTACTCAATCGGCCGGAATCATGTCAGCAGTGGAGGAACTTTTTTTTTTTGGCGCCGCCGAAGGCAGCCCATAAGTCGCTTGGATCTCAATATTTTTCTATGAAAAATTTATGTAATATAGGTCAAATATAGCCAAATATATTCTTAATTTTCCGAAACATTTAATTGAGTACTTTTCTTCCAAAAAATTCCCGAAAATCACCAAAATTATCAGCGTTCACACTGGTATAACCCCTTAAGCGTTGATCGCGAGCGAATGGGGATTGGCTAATGGACTTACCCGAGGAGACTCTGCAGATCGCAAACGAAGCGATAGACGTATCGTTTCCCAGCGGTTTTGTGGATAATATTCTTGTCGTAGTAATAGCGCAAGCCACGGCTGAGCTTCTCGTAATTCATCTTAGGCTTGTTCTTGCGCGTGCCCCAACGACGCGCAACCTCGTCCGGATCGGTCAGCTTGAATTCCCAACCGTCGCCGGTCCACGATATGAAGCCCTGGCACGATTTGTCCGTTAGAAGCTCGAGCAAAAATTGCCACAGCTGTATCGGTCCTGAGCCAGTGAAGCAGGGACCGCCGCCTACGTGACAAAGAAACGAGAATGATTATTGGTGCTACGGCGGTCGATGATTCGTTGACGTGGTTTGAGTTCTAGTTATTGACCGGAAACTACTACTGATAGGGTGGAATTTCTACGGACTTTCGAATGGGAACTACTACTTGGAGCGCGCGTCCAATTAAAAGAATTTTTAGTTGTTTCTGATGAAAACTAGAACAGGCTTCGAGGTCTAGTTATTGACCGAAAGCGATTGATGATAGAGTGCAAGCTCTAGGAACTTTTGAATGAAAACTACAATTCGGACCAGGTTCCCAATTAGAAGAGTTTATACACACTTCTAGTAGGGAACTAGAATTGGGGCCTACTTGTGGTTACTAGCCGGAAGCTATGAGTAATCCAGTTGGATTCCTGGGATCTTTTATTTAGGAACTAGAGCGCGAATCGAGTCTCCAATCACAATTTCTAGTTACTTCTCGCAGGGGAGCTAGAACTAGGTCCAACTTCTAGTTATAAACCGGAAGCTACTAGTAATCCGGTTAAATTCCTAGGATCTTTCGTTTAGGAACCGGAGTGTAGACCGAGCCCCCAATTAGAATTACTGGCTACTTCTAGCAGGAGAGGTAGGTCCGACTTCTAGTTACTAACTTGAAGATTTTACTGATCCAGTTGAATTCCTAGGATACTTTATTTAGGAACTAGAGCGTGGACCAAGTCTCCAATTAAAATTTCTAGTTACTTCTAGCAGGGGAGCTAGAAGTTACTAGCCGAAAGCTACTAGTAATGCAGTTGAACTTCCAGGATCTTTTAATTAGGAGCTACAACTTTCCGACAACAAAGGACGAACCACGTTTCCAGTTAGAAGCCTTTCTAGTTACTCCTAACAGAAACTTTTGATTGGAAACTGCAACTCGTACCGATTTTCCAATTAGAAGAAACCCTAGTTACTTCTAGCGGGAGCTAATTCTAGGCCCGACTTCTAGTTATTAAACGGAAGTTACTAGTGATGGAGCTGAACTACCAGGCTCTTTTAATTGGGAACTACAACCCGCATGTTCCCGATCAGAAGAGTTTCTAGTTTCTAACAGGAAACTTTTGATTAGGACCTACAACTCGGATCGAGTCTCCAGTTAGAAGAATCCTAGTTACTTCCAGCAGGGAGCTACAACTAGGTCTGACTTCTCGTTACTAACCGGAAGTTACTAGTGATGGAGTTGAACTTTCAGGATCTTTCAATTGGGAACTTGTACCGAGTACCCATTTAGAAGAAATTTGAGTACTTAAGGCCTTAGGCCACTCTAGAGGCCGAAAAAAATTGGCTTTTTGGGGATCTTTTTTGAGAAAAACTACAAAATAAATCGAGATTACAAAAAAGGGTGTTTATCGTACAGATCAGTAACAAAAATGCATTTGTTGAGTTGGCCGGAAACATAACTCAGACAATTTTCAACCGATTCAATTGAAATGTTGAATATATATTGAAAAATACATTGTCTATGGAAGTACGTAGGATTTTTTCTTTATATTGCATAGCTCATTTGTTATTAACACTTATCTCACGATTTTTTACGCCAATTTTTGGGAAGTGAAAAATTTGCCTAAAAGATCGTCAGATAATTGTTAATAACAAATAAACTATGGAATATAAAAAAATACTACGTACTTCCATAGACAATGTATTTTTCAAGATATATTCAACATTTCAAGTGAATCGGTTGAAAATTGTCGGAGTTATGTTTCCGGCCAACTTGAGGGGCCAGTCCACTTTGAAAATTTCGAAAAATCGAAAGCAAGCAAAACTTGAAGAAATCGACGATGACGAGCAATCAGAAGGGATTTTGTACGGTACAGGAATTGCCGATTGAGTTTAGGTAAGAGTTTTTCATAGTATAAACTTCAAACGCGGTTTTCTCGAAACGACGTTTTCAAAATCTAGCTCCATCGTATCTCCAAAACTAATGAACCGATTCTCTCGAAATTTGAACCACATATTGTAAACATGATTCGCAACAAGATGACCCTCGATGGTTATAAAATTTTGATTTTTACTCTTTTTTTTGCGAAAAACTGCGAAAAAAACGCGTTTTTTTTACTTTTTTCGTTTTTCATCTGCCATTTTTTTATTTTTTGATAAAACTTTATATCCGAGGGTCATTATGTAGCTGGTCTCATACTGAATCTGATGAACTTTGATTTTTTTGTATCAGACAAGCCGTCGCCGAGTTGTGATGGAGCTACCTTGCCCACCTATTTTTGAGGCGTTACGTTAAACTATAGTTTTTGTACTTAAAAATTAATAAAAATGAATTAAATTTTTTAAAATGTATTTCAAGACTTCATTTATCAAGCCCAACGACTTTAATATTCATATCTTTTATAAAATCCTCAAAAAAAAATCGCGAAAATAGCTTTTTTTCGTGGCTCCAAAATGGTCCCTTAAAAAATGCAGTTTTGAGATAGACGCTGCACAGCCGCCATTTTGAAATAAATCGCTTGAAAAAAATTATTGTATACAGTCACTGATATGCATGATAAACACCCTTTTTTGTAATCTCAATTTATTTTGTAGTTTTGGTTATAAAAAAATCCCCAAAAAGCCTATTTTTTCGGCCTCGAGAGTGGCCTAACCGGTTAAAAAAAAAAATAACTAACCTGTGTAGCCGGCGAGCATGGCACTCTGCAGGAGTGGCTTCTGATCCGGATTATTGCCAATCGACGATGGATGATGAGGATTCGAGGAGTCTCGTGGTCCAAGACCTGCGAGGAATGCTGGATGATGGGACAAATGATCGCCCAATGGGCCGACTCCCCACTGATCGGCGCCGACTCCGGTGGCCCCACCGCCACTTCCGCTACCCGGCACGGTTTGGAAACTCGTCGCGTCGTACTGCCCGTAACCGGCCTCATTGTAACTCTCGTGATAACGACCTATACACCAATGGACAACAATGATTTCGTTACTTTTCGGCTCGGCACGCTTCGAGACATTATTTCGTGATTCCTCGTGCGAAGCTCACCTCGCGGATAATTCTTGAATGGCGGTGGTTGATACTTCGGCTCGAGATGGATTCCACTCGCGCTGTAGAATTCCGGCGAACCGTCGAGATTGTAGGGATTTGGCGTTTGATGATCCTGCGGTATACTGTGATAATCCGAGGCATCGTCGTAACCGGAATAATGCGCGGGTGTCATGTAACTCTCGTTCGTCGTTGTCCCGACGCGCAAATCACCCTCGGTGCTTCCATTTCCCCCGAGGTCACCACCGCCCGTCATTCCGCCACCACCGCCGCTCTGCAAATGTTCCGCTATGTGGTGGCTCGTATAGTTCGCTGCAACACACAAAACCATTGCTCCGATAAGATAAAATTTTGTACTTTTATTTGCTAATTTCACGCGAGACGAAAGCGAGTTTTCTTTTTGCAAATGTTGATGCACTCGTGACGCCAATGAGCCAGTCTTCAACGAAGTCTTGATTGGCAAATTCATTCGAGCACAATTATTAATGATGATTAAAAAATCGGGCCAATTAGAAAAATAGATTATCGATCTAGGTCTGACGGCAAGGAACATTCGATCATTGATACGTTTATCGAGATTAAATCTGACGACTACTAATTTGTTTCAAGGTGTTTTCGCACTTTACAATTTAAAAAAAATCGAGTTTTTTTTAAACGTTTTTCGAAAGTATACATATTCATAAGTATCATACTGAAATGTTATGAAGATAGGAGTCTAACTGTATTTTTGTGTGACCTTTACTTTACTACCTGAGCACGATCATCTGCTCGTTGAAAATTTTAAGGCATATATACATTTACAACGATAAAAAATCGATTGCTTTTTTTCCCTTTAACGGGTTACCCTCACTTGCGATTTTGAAAAAATCGATTTTTTTTTAATTGCATTTTTTCGAAGTATAAGTATCTGAGAAAATGTCCTGAAAATTTCAAGTCGATCCGAACAAAATTGACTGAGATATGAGCGTTGAAAGAGAAACTTTAAATGCGTTTTTCTCAAAATGGAATTTCTAAAGTCGGTGACCAAGATTACTCGAACACTAATGAACCGATCTTCTTGAAATTTTGCAGGCTTATTTAATACATAAAAATGTAGTCTTTAATCGTTCGATTTTTTTTTTCGAAAAAAAAAATGGCCGTTTTGTAGCCAAAAAACGGCCGTTTTTTTTTCGTTAAAATCGAACCATCAACTTTGACTGTCCGCCATTTTGTGAAAAATGAATATTTTTTAAAATCCTTCGATCAAAGACTAGTTTATACTTATATTTGACTAAATCCATCCGCATTTTTTTTTCAGATGATCCACTTCGCCGCAATGTTGGTCACCGCAAACCGTGTATATAAAAACATTATTTCATTGACGGCCATTTGCCACTAAACAATGTAATATTTTTCAATAAAAAAATTACTGAAAGTTCTTCAAGATGTGTTCTTTAAGATGGTATATTGATCGATTAAATTTTTTTTGTAGTTTTCTTTAAAAAAATTCATGAAAAAGGCCTTTTTTTGTGCTACAAGTGGGGGTAACGCCTTAAACTATAGAACTAAATATGTATAATATTATCCCAAAGTTTCGAAACGAAATTCGAAAAACTTCAAACATTACAGCCCGTCAAGGCTGTGCCTCACCGCTCGGATTCGGAGCGGGGGTGAACTTCAAACGCGTTTTTCTCAAAACTGCATTATCGAAATTGGCGTGCAGAATTACTCAAAAACTATTAAGCCGATCGAGTTAAAACTTGGTAGAAATATTGATAATATTGGTACCTTCTACTTGACGAGAATTGTTTTTGAAAAATTGGAAAAAAACTACTTTTTTAATCCACATTTTACAGAAATGTTGCGCGAAATGTTGATTTTTTTTTGTAAATGCGCGCCATTTTCTTAAATTTGCATTTTCTTCATTTTAATTACCGTCACATAGAAACTATACATGTTCTAACTGAAAAAATTTTCGAAACTACTGAAACGATCATTACAAAATTTTAACCACATATTCTGTACAACTATATTTTTAAAGATTAGATTGTTAAAGACTAGATTTTTTTTGAATGTTGATATTTACTATTTTTTTCTTGCTAAAATCGGTGAAAACAAGTTTTTTTCAAATGTCCGCCATTTTGTTATTTTTGCATATGTCAAAAATCGTATGATATGCGCCATAGCCATTAAACATACTGAATCTAAAACTGTTTGATTTTTTTTCGTTTGAGATGATTCATCTCTGAGATTTCAACAACGCAGACCTACAATTTTTTTAGGAAATTTTGTTAACTACCATTTTCGTCTATAAATAGTGACTTGAATAAATTTATTTTTTTTAAATGTATTTCGAACGTGTATTTGTTAAGTGTAACAACTTTTATATCAATATCTATAATATAAACCTATCAAAAAAAATTATGAAAATGGCCTTGTTTTGGCGTCTCAAGTGAGAGGACGCCTTGGAATATAAAAGTATACTCACTTTCCGCTTTGAGCTGATTCAAATTTCGTAAGTGTATGTACGCGTTGCTCGCGTTATTGTTGTTATTGTTATTGTGATTGGCGCCCGGTGTCGTCGTGTGAGAATTCGGTGGATGGGAATTGTGATTACTGTGCGGGGGTGGCGATGTCTCGTCCCTCTGGCTCTGCTCGTCCTGGCACACGGGACTGCGCAAATGGTTGTACCCACCTGGAAAAAAAAATGGAAAAACCCATGAATATCTGGCCTTAATTTTGTGTCGATATGAAATCTGAAAGGTTTTTCCTAGTGGTTCTCGTTTTTGAAAAATTGAATGAGACATTGGTGGTCGTGGAAATTTTCCGGCAATGTGAGAGGAAACCACGATCCTTTGTGGCTTATGGTACCGCAAAACGTCCAGATGTTACGCGGTAAATAATAGAGACCTTTTTGTCTCAGAGAAAATAAAGAAATCCATCTGGGAATTTATAAGCGATAATGAAAGAGGAATCAATCTTGATATTGTTGTGTGAGGCCATTCCTTTTTTGCCGTAGCTGCTCATGTTTAGTTTTTCGTATTCTTATTGCACCCTATTTGGATTACCGGATGATTTTTACTCGAAAATATACGTTTTTACTCGAGGGTGAATTTTTTAGGTGGAAATTAATTCGATTATGCGGAAAACAATTATTTCACTCCGGAGAAATAAATTTATTACGGTGGAACGTAGTGTTATATTCCATGGTGAAATTTTCTACATCGAAATATAATTTTTTTACTCCGAAATGAAATATTTTTACTCCGAAATGAAATATTTTTACTCCGAAATGAAATATTTTTATTCCGAAATGAAATATTTTTACTCCGAAATGAAATATTTTTATTCCGAAATGAAATATTTTTACTCCGAAATGAAATATGTTGCTCTAAAACATACTTTTCTCACTCTGGAACGAAATATTGTTCTCCAAAAAGATTTGTTCTACTGCAAACTGCATGTGGTCATTTAAAAGTGGATTACTTTACTCCAAAACGGATTTTTTCACTCCGAAAGGAATTATTCTACTCCAGCATAAATCCGTTATGCAAAAGCTCAATATTTTACCCCAAAGTAATTTTCTTTACTCCGAAATGTATTTTCAACAGAAATAAATAATGTCATCGTGAATTATTTCCATGAAAAATAGATTTTATACCTTGGATACTTCGAAATGAAATATTTTACTCCAAAGCAGATTTTACCCTCGAAATTTGCCCTTTCCACTTTAGCATCGTGAATTATTTCCATGAAAAATAGATTTTATACCTTGGATACTTCGAAATGAAATATTTAACTCCAAAGCAGATATTACCGTCGAAATTTTCCCTTTCCACTTTAGAATTGACATATTGCGTTTAGAACTGTAAAAAATGGCAAAACTCAGTAGAATTGCGTGCATTTTTTTTCGTCTACATTGAAGTTTTCTTGACTCGAAAAGTTACTTTGGAGTCATAACTCATGTCACGATGAATTATTTCAGTCAAAAATAGATGTATTGCTCCGAAATAAAATATTTTACTCCAAAACCGATTCTTCACTCGGAATTCGCCTTTTCCACTTGGAAATTAACATATTGAGTTTGAAAAAATGTACAACATTGCAAAGCCGAGTTCAGAATGAATTTCGTGCATTTTTTTTTCGTACTCGTACAAGATGCTCCAATCGCGAATTCGAATTGCGAATGCGACACACAGAGAGAGAGATAGAGAGAGAAAGAGAGAGATCGTAGAAGAACGGGTTAAATCGTGGGCGTCTTGTATCGACGCGATTGGTCGGTTTCGACTCCGCCTATACAACGCGGACTTCCTTTCTTCGTTCCGCGCCGCTATAGTCTGCGTTATAACGCTCCTGCGCCGTACAGAGTTACACTTGTGTGTGCCCCCCTCCCCTGCCCGTGTACGTAGGTAGCTCGCGATTTTGCGTAACAAAGACGGAGATACAAGCGCGACGAGCTGAACTGTCAGGGGGTAAAATTCTCGTACACCATTGCACGTACGATACCGTGTAACACCGGTGTCCCGGGGCTATGTGCTCGCCTTTTTTTTCGGCTGTATCTCCCAAGCCCGCGCTTTCCCATCTGTCGCCCCTCGCAAGATTTTTCCCAAATTGGAAAATCGAGAAAATTCATCCCACTCCATAATTTCGAGTATCCAAACTCAAACAATTGCCAAAAAAAAGCGGTAGTTGAAAAAAACATTTTTTGGTTCAGTAATTTTAGTTGTGAAAAAAAACATTTTTTGTGTTTCAGTAATTTTAGTAGTTGAAAAAGTATTGTTCTCGTTGAGGTATTTTAATAATACTAAAACATTTTTTTTGTTTGGGTAATTTTAGTGATACAGAAAAGATTCGTTTCAGTTGCTTTAGTAGTTAAAAAAACATTCTTCTTCTTTCGGTAATTTTAATAATACAAAAAAAAAACATTTTTAGTTTTAGTAACTTGAATAATACCAATGATTTTTTTTCTCGTTTTAGTCATTTCATTAATACAAAAAAAAAACAATTTTTTTATAATTTTGGTCATCCAAAAATACTTTTGTGTTTCGGTAATTTCAGTAGTTTAAAAAACATTTTTCTTGTTTGTGGATTTTCGTAATACGAAAAACATTTTTTCGTTTCAGTAATTTTAGTGATAGGACAAAAATTCGTTTCGGTAGTTTTAGTAGTTAAAAAAACATTCTTCTTGTCTAGTTATTTTAGTAATACAAAAAAAATGTTTTGAGCAATTTTATTGAGACAAAAAAATTCGTTTCAGTAATTTTAGTAATACAAAAAAAAATTGTTCCAGTCATTCGAATAATAGCAACAAATTTTTTTTTAAGTAATTTCACGAATACAAAAAAAACAATATTTTTGTAATTTTAGTAATCCAGAAAAAAATCAGATTATTCTTTAGAAATAAAAAATAAAAAATTCACATGAAACATTTTTATCATCCTAAATTTTGACATAACTCCGACTGAAATAACTTCGCAATTGTGCCACTGACCAAAAAGCAATGGAAATTGAGCAGGCAAAATTGCTCGCGCTCTTTTTAGATCAGCGAAAAAAAACTAGACAAGTATAGATAAGGATAAACTCTAATCCTCTTCCATCCTAGTTAATTTTGCAGTTTTCCATCCTTGTCTTGTTGCCAAAATACAATCGACTCGATCGAATTAACCCTCTCGATATCGTCGAGCGAATAAATTCTCGGTGGCTCGATGCTGATCATTTTCTGCATCGGCGAGCAGGGACCCGAAATATCGAAGGCCATCCTTGATGGTTAACGAGAAGGGAGGCGATCGAAGACTGCTTATACGTATGGGGCGTTCCGTGCCAAGGAAGCCAAGCCCTCCCAATAAAGATTCAATGAATTTTTTTTAAGCAAAAGCAAGTCACCCTGTCATACGATTTTTATAATTACACGTTCATAAAAAAAATAATTTCCACCCTCTTCAAATTATTTTCCCAAATACCCCGCAACTTGGGACCCAACAGGCCCATTTCCAAAAATCCGACGAAAAACTTCGCGAATAATTGGAAATAATTGGAAATCGATTAAAAAAATTCGAAAAACCGACATCGCTCGAGCGTACGTGAGACAGTGCATTAACGTGACCGCGTGTGTACACAAAATTATTTCTCGCCCCCTTTTTGGAGCCGGACAAGTGTGCGTGTGTGCAACGGCTAGCGCATGCTTTCGCTCGGCAATGCGAAGCTGCAACGCTTCTCGCATTCACATGCTCGTACACCTGCGCCCAAGGAGTGCAGCGGCGAACTGCTGCCGCTACTGCCGGCGCTGCTGTTGGTGCTCGTCGTGTCCGTGCCGACAAGAAAGAGTCGTTGCTTCTGCACCTCGCACCCCATTTCATGGACGTTGAGCGTGGGAGTGCTTGCCCCGAGTGGCCCTCACGCCCCTAACACGCTCGTACAGCTTGTGGCCTACACCTTTATTTTCGTCCCATATACGAGCATTCATGCGTACATACGTGTATACATACATATGTGCGTATAACAATAAGAATATGATATATTCTCTTCGTGTTCAGAATTTTGTAAAACATATTAGTTATAATTATTATTATCATACACATACATACATATGTGCTATAATAATAATAAGAATATAATATGTTCTATTCGTGTTAGGATCTTTTTACATACAATAATAATAATTGTTATTGGCCTAACATATCTTAACTAGTGTACGTCGGGTTTGTAGACTATACAATGGGGTCTATAATGTGATCTGAAAAATCAGATTACGATTGCATTTTTTTTTAAATAGATAGACCTATATATGATAAATTTAGTGATAGAAGGGAATATTATATATATTCCTATATGGAGAGATGTATTAATATATAGATATTATTCTACGATAGACGTGGGAAATATATTAATATGTTTATGTGTGCACATACATTGGAATATATAAAACTCCATGTACTTGCGATTATATTATTTTATAAATTCGATTCTGTGCTCGAGTCTGGGGTTAGTTTAATTTTTTAAAGTTAATTTCTAACAGCTTGATATTCATACTAAATAGATGTGTAATTAATTTTATGTGTGAATCACTTTATCATACGAAAAAAAATTGTTAAATTCGCACATGATTTTATACCCGTTACTGTGGCCTAACTCCTTAATGTATTTTAATGAATTATAAGATACATCAGAATTAACTATATATCAGGTTTTGTGGAATTATAAATGTGCGTGTATGTGTGCGGACATATAAGTAAGTTTTCACATTTAAACTTCATTATTTTCACTTACTAATTAAATCTTTGGAAATAAAATAAGAAAATATAATTCTTCAGTTTCCTTTTTACATTATAATATTTCACAACAGCGGGTCCAAAAAACGTAATACTAATATGTTTAATTAACAACAGGTAAATATATATACATATATACACACAAACACACACAAGTCACAAAAGATAAGGGATAAAAAAAAATTCCAAATTTTTGGGTGATTTTTAACAGGCTTTAACTCGGAAGAAAACGGTCGCACAGCAAAAAAAAACAAATTGTAGCTCCAAGTGTCTAGTTTTTGGATCTGGCCATGAATATTTTTTATCATGGACGGTTTCGGACTAATCCTAAGACAATTACCGAAAACTTTTTTTCCAAATTTTTGCTTCTCTCAAAAAGGACTACGGGCTTCAAAATTTTTTTTAAAATTCGACCGCAAAGCTCTTTTGGGAAATTTGATGCCCTTCAATTCGACGTCCTCAAAAAGTGTGTACGATGTTTTGCTGCAGAGATATCGTCGATCAAAGCAAAAAAGTCCTTTTTAACTTTGACAATCAATGACTCGGGAAATAATGATCGTACAGGGAATCAAAGTAGGGTTTTTAAAACTGCAAAACATTCCCTATAAGACTCCAACAGTGGCTTTTGATGAAAAAAAAAAATTTCGAAGCGATACTTTTGACTGAAAATGCGATCAAAATTCGCCTATTTAAGGATATTCGAATAACTTGGTATAACTTTGGATATAATGAATGAACGAAGGATATCGTCGGTAATTTTTTAACCATAAAGTGTCCCGGAAAAATCCTGGAAATTTCGAAGCGCTGCGATTTTTTTTTTCTTAGTGCCTCGAAGCTTCAAATTTATCATTTTCGCCAAAAATCACCATTTTGAGCGATTTTTCGATTCTCATTCATTTTTCCAATGAAATTTTTTTTTTTCGGTGATAATCCTTATTCTTTCGAACAAAAAGATTAATTATTGAAAAAATCTGGATGTCCGAGTGAAAATTTTATATTTTTCTATTCTATTTCCAGAGATTTATTACTGAGAGAAAAAAGATATTGATGAGATGAGATGATTGAAAGAGATGAAGATTAAGAGAGAGAGAGAGAGAGAGAGAGAGAGAGGAGAGAGAGAGAGAGAGAGAGAGAGAGAGAGAGAGAAAGAGCAAGAGAGAGAGAGAGAGAGTGTTACGCGAAACGTTACGTCGAGAACGAGAGTCAAAGTTTCGAGAGAGTCCGCGCAAAAGCTGGCAAGGCAAAAGTATAGCGAGTCTCGGCGGAGCCGGTGTTGCAGAGACGTTGAACAGGCAGAGCATGAGCGCGGACATCAGCTGGAGAACAGGTGCCAAAGGCGGTCAGAGAAGAGTCAACGAGCTCTCGCATCTCTCTCTCTCTCTCTCTCTCTCTCTCTCTCTCTCTCTCTCTCTCTCGTACTTCTAGACGTTTTTCTTTTTCTCTCTCCTCGGTGCCTGGGCAAGAAAGCGAAGTTGAGCGAGGAGAGCGCGCGTTTCCACGGGGTATCGCGGGACGTCGGTCGGCACGCGCCAAGCCGAACGAACCGTCGAGCGCGCCGTTCGCGCTCTCGAGACGAACGAGAGCGAGAGGGACAGACGGAGGGACCGGGCGGTCCGCGGAGCTCCCTCGCGCACAGCTGCTGTCGCCTCCACCGGGAGAGCGTACGCGCGAGAGTCTGACCGGGACGCAGCACACGCTCGGCTGCTGCTGCTGCCTCGCCGTATGATCGATCAACGAAAAGGAAATAAAAAATAAGAGAAAGAATGAAAAAAAAAAAAGTGGGAAAAAGAACGGAATCACGAAGCGGGGCATTGGGACGGAGAAACGAGAAAGAAAAAAAGGATGAAAAAAACGAGAGCCTATTAAGTCGCGCGGGACCTTTCGCGCACCGTTGCATGGCCACGTCCAAATCGAATTTCCCCGCTCGGAAGGGTAGTTTTCTCACGTGTTCTCGCACCTCGCCACCACCTCCTCCGATACCCCGCACTCTTTCTTTCATCGCTGGGTATTTTTCGAGGCCCGCTTTTTTTTTTTTGCCCCAAGCCAGGTGAGAATCATCATCGATACCGGACGGTGATCGGCGCCTTCAAGGACGATCTTTCTCGCCGACGAGACGAACCACGAATTTAATTGCGATGCGATACGTCGGTGCGTCGGGAAACGAGGCACCCGAGCGTATAAACCCCGGCGACGATCACATCGAATTTATAAATGAATGAAAACTTTGAAAAATTAAACCGTCAATTTTGAAATTAAACTGCGATACTCCAATTATTTTCTTCATTCTCGGGTCTCGATACACCGATACGTACTCCGAACAGAGTCACTTTGTCTTGAATATTGGGGAAAAAAAGGAATACAATAAATCACCCAAACAAAATCATTTTGTTTTCAAAATTCGACCAAAGAAATATAGTAAATAACCCAAGCACATGATGTTTGCAAAATTTCAACAAATAACCCGAACAAACTTTATTAACCTCACTTTGTTTAAAACATTGCAACAAAAAATACAACGAATAACCCAAATTCACGTTGTTTTCGAAATTTCAACAAACAACCCGAACAAATTCTAACCTAACGTTTTTTTTTTCTCAAAAATCCGAGAAAATGAATACAACAAATAACCCAAATTAACGTTTTTTTTTAAGTTCCAACAAATAATCCAGACAAGCCCGAACAACCTTACGTCGTTTTCAAAATTCCAACAAAGACATACAATAAATAACCCAAACTCATGTTGTTTTCAAAATTTTAACCAATAAGCCGAACAAACTCTAGCCTCACTTTTTTTCAAAATCCCAACGAAAAAAATACAACAAATAACCCAAATTCATGTTGTTTTGAAGTTTCAACAAATAACTCAAAGAAACCCAAGCAAACTCACTTTGTTTCCAAAATTTCAACAAAAAATACATCAAATAAGCCAAACGAACTCACGTACTTTGCAACATTCCAACAAAGAAACACAATGAATAACCCAAACAACCTCACTTCGTTTTCAAAATGCCAAAACAGAAATACAATAAGAAACTCAAACTCAAGTTGTTTTCAAACTTTCAACAAATAACCCAAACAAACCGAAACAACTTAGTTTCGTTTTTGAAATCCCGAAAAAATACAACAAACAACCCAAAAAAATCGAAACAACTTAGTTTCGTGTTCAAAATCCCGGAAAAATACAACAAATAACCCAAACAAACCGAAAGAACTTGGTTTCCTTTTCGAAATTCCGAAAAAAAATACAACAATTAATCCAAACAAACCCGAACGATCTGGGTTCGTTTTCAAAAACCCCCCAAAAAATACAACAAACATCCCGCACGGAAAAATCGCCCAGTACGCCAAGGCCCAGCCGACCTGAGTGAGAAGAAACGACGCTTTTTTTTCCTCTCGCCCATCTGATCACGGTCAAAAGAGCATTAGCCCGAAATGCAAAGTGCGAGGATACACGCGTATACTCGTGAACACGCGTATGCACGAACGGCGACCAATTTCAGTGGGGCGAGGGAGGCGAGAGACAGACGGGGAAGAGCGGCAGGAGAAATAAAAATTTGCGACGCATTGTTCGACGTACGCCGTTCACCTTTGAACCAGCCCATAGGCCGCTTTGTCTCCGGAGCTTGATTGAATATTTTTTTCTTTCTTTTCTTTCGTTTTTTTTTCCTTATTATTGCACAAAAATGTGTGACATTGCGCAAGGGAGCTTGACCCGAGAAACGACCACGAAATAAGCCTCGTTTGATGAATATCTGAATTTTAAACGAGTGCAAACATACATGGGTGCAACAATGTCTAATTTACGTTTGGTCACGATATTCATATGATCGTGGAGGAATGCAGTCAAGCATGATCGTTAAGAGTCATTCATTTTTTGGTACGAAACCATCGATGGAATTGGCGCTGTGCAGTATCGTTGAATAAATCGATGTCGATATCGATATAAAGAAAAAAAATAGAATAAAAGTAAATAATAAAATTAAAAGAAAAGAATAAAAGTAAATAATAAAATAAAAATACCAGAATAATCAAAATAATAAAACGAACAAAAATAATCCAGGGATGGAAATGAAAAATTAAACAAAATAAATTTGCCTTAGAGGCTGATTTGATTTTATTTCTCATAATTTCATCCGCGGATCGAATTATCGTTACTCATTGGACGAGTAGCCAAACTTTGACTTTGGGAAACGAAACGACGAAGAAACTTCCGCCTCAAATCGACAAAGTCGCGGCCGCTATTCGGCTAAGCAAAATAAAATAACCGTCGCCCTTTTCGCGAAATTTCCGCGGGACGACAATTAACGCTTCGCCCAAGCGAACGGGAAATTAATTTATTTCTCGCCTTGCTAGAATTCGAGCGCGTTTTCTGTCGCGCCTGGCGATCGTCTATTTTTATCGGTGAATCAATTTTATCGGCGAATCGGATAAATAAAATTACAAGCGATGAAAATACTTGAGCCCGAGTGTTCGTTCATTCGCGACTCTCGTGTATAATAGTGCGGAAATCGATAAAGGGCAATACACAAATAAATCATGTATTTATCTGTGAGGAAAAGGGAGAACGGCAAACTGGTCTTTTTACCCGTTGGGGAAGAATGTTCTCTTAACGGAAAAGGTCAATTATCGTGACCGAAAAATTGATGCTGGGGGATAGAACGATTTCCACAGTCTTCGTCCTCAAAAATTTTAATTTTAAATAAGTTACTATATACATATATATTACTACGATCCTACCATGATTAGATTATTACATTATATATATATATATATAATGAAAATTAATATTTGTAATAATCTAATCATGGTAGGATCGTAATAATTATCGGATATATGTGTATAGATATATCATACATATAATATCGTATAATATTGATATACTGTATGTCAATGAAATCACTTTTATATCAATTACTGTATAATAATATTTTAATTGATATAGAAATTCATATTATATAATAATAATCATTTCTATATATATAGAAAATTTATAATGTTGAGGGTTGCATCGTTAAGATAAGAGACCATTGTGACCGGTCAAAAAAATCAATTCTTTTTCTCGCATTTCCACAAAGTATCCGTGTTCATGAATTTGTGAAAAAAACGTCAAGTTAAAATATTGAAAATTGACCAAGTTGGAGACGATTTAGAGGGAGCAGGTAGCGCAACAATTTACGTATATTAAAACTTTCAATCACGTTTTTCTCGAAACAATATTTCTCGACCTGGCCGGAATCATAACTACGGCAATAATTGTCCGATGTCCAATTTTCAAGAATGAAAATTTCCGTAATTGCAGGAGCTATCGTCGTATGTAGACGTTTTTAAAATTTTGAATTTAGTATTTTTCAAGCTCCCGAATATGAGTAAAACTTTTGTCTAAATTACACTTTCTTTTAACACCCGAAAAATGGCTACGTAGAACGAGAACTACTTTAATATACATCATAAAACTTTTTTACTTTTATTTTTCAGAACACCCATTGTGAAGTTATCGATCATTGGGCGACATTTTTTATATAGAGGCTCCTCTATTATAGATCAATAACGTAGTTAATGTTATATTCTCTTTGAACAAAATTTACACGAAACAAGTTCAATATATACTTCATAAGACACTTTTTTTTCAACTCCCAAATGAATAATCTAGCAGACAAAAAAAAATTCGGAAAAAAAACGATAATTTTTCATGCCGTGACAGTGGTGTCCTCCCTAAAAAACATTGATCTTTTTGACGTTAGTTTTCACGTGAAAGCATATTTAAAAAATCGTATTTCAACATCAGCCTCAAACGTGATAAATTTGTGGCGGTAAGATAAAGGGAGAAAGGTCAGATAATAAAGTGTCTACTGAAACATCAGTCATTTTTCCGACCACCAAAAAATGCCTTCTCCATTCAGTCGGCACAGAGGTCTAATTTCGACCAAAAATGCTTTCAACGTCCGACAATTTTCTCCTCGAAGATGTCACAGTAGAAATGGCCCTCGGAGTGTTTTTTTTTCGTCTTTTTTTTCAAGCAAAAAAAAAAGGGACAAGAGAGATTCCCGAAGGTATACCTGGGGTATGAGTGGTAGCGTCTAGGGACACGGGTGGCATGATATTTCTCGTCAACGCTTGCGTCGACTGTTGCTGTTGATGCTGCTGATGATGATGATGGGGTTGATGCTGGTGCTGTTGTTGGCTGTGTGTGTTGGTTAGAATTTCGGCATCGTGATATGACGGATAGTCCGCGTAGAATGGCTCCTGTGCGGTAACGAGAGTATCGAGCATGTGGAGAACCATCTCCGAGGATGGCGAGCGATTTTGCGTCGTAACGAGAGTTTCCCTTGTCGCGCAACGATTTGTCTCGTTGTCGCGAATCGGCGTAAAATCGTTGCTTCTCGATTTGTCCGTTGTGAATAGCGATTTGCCCTTGTTCGTTGTCGTCGTCGGCGTCGTTTTTCGAATTTTCGTCGTTCCTCGTCGGTCCCCGTCGTGTCGAGGATTTTCCGGCGTTGCGACGACAAAATAATCCACGATTTTGCCAGATTGCGAGAGATCAACGAGATTATCATGAACGCCTGCGTGGATGCCGTTGACACGGGAAGAGCCCGATGTCACGAGGCTCGCGACGCCCGCCGTGACGTCGCAATCGCACGAACAACTCTAAACACGTTCGCGCGCCCTTCGCCAGGCGAATATTCTTTCGCCGCGGGGAAAAAACGCGACGTTCGCGAACGACCGTGACTTCCGGTCGCCGGACACGTGCTCCTGTCTTTTCGTGTAGCCTCCGACGAGGTTTTCCGTCTCGCGACGATGCGCGGAGGGGCGCGGGGACGCAAACACGCGTTCGCAGCGCCAAACGCACCGGGTCTCCGTGCGACTTCCGGTTCGAAGCACGCGCCCGATTCCTCCGCTCTAATGGCCACGTCCGATCGAAAAATCGTTATCTCCCGATGCGTTAATCCTTCGAGGGCACTGCTCGCACTAATCGCACATCCCAAACGTGCGCGTCAACGGACACTCGGGCACATCCTCGTGATCTCACGTGATAACGAGAAATCGACACTCTTTCAAGCCGGACGAAAATCGCAACATTCGTCGCGACGTGCACTCTCGAAGGCAAATCGACAACGATCAATGAGGCTAACGGTATCGACGTCCTCGCGAGGTCCACGGCCACTCGATGGCTCCTATGGGTTTCCACCCCACCGATCAGACACCAAAATCGTCGATTTTCCTACCGCGCACATTATTGCCCCAATTGACCGGAAGTAAGACCAGTTCGTCTGCGCTTCGCATTCACAAATTTCTCTCAAACTAGGAACTGAAAATAATTTTGAAAAATGCAACGTCGTACTCTTCCGCACAACTTCGACGTGCTATTCCTTCTTCATCGTTGTACGGAACGCGACTACGTGCGCGTCATTCGCGATAACAGCTAGCGAGATTCGGACAAATTCCCAGCGAGCTTGCCGAGATGACAAACCGAGGCGCGGGCGCAACAACACTCTCCACTTGACGTGAACGCGCGCGTGTCACTGTGGCAGTGCCGCGGACCGTTTCCGCTC
>OY723393.1:36728403-36780342 GCA_963210295.1 Ophion ellenae
GTATACCCATATATCACAATTGAAGACGTACAACGTATACAATCGCATTCATATGAAAATATATACATCTCTATATAAAGACAATTAAATTCCAAATGCGAAACACTCCGGAAAAACTTTTTTTTCGCGTAGCTGGTCGTCAAGAAAAAAATGTTCAAAGATGTACTTCAAAATGAATTAATGAAATTCAATTCCATTGGAAGAAAAAAAACTTTTTAAAAAAATTTTCGTATGTGGCGTTTAATTATCTTCGTTGATCTGAACTCAAAATTAAATTTTGATTTTTTCATGAGATTGAAGTTTGCATAATTGGAGTGCAATGAAAGAGATTATTTTTCATTTTCTGGGTTTTTCTTGTGCGCAATCTTCATTACGAAAATCCGTCGATCATTTTTAAGTCGCCTATCTAGCGATCTATAGTTCTCAGCTGCCGAAAAATATTTTGTAAAATAATGAAAATCTAAACAACACTTGATTTATTCTTTTTTTTTCATTAAAATTAATTTTATCATTTACAAACAAAATTTATTATGACATTTCATTTTATATTTTTATTTATAAGTTGAATGTATTAAATTATATATATATATATATATATATATATATATATATATATATATATATATATATATATATAACGTGTAATATATTTTCGGTTACTTCATGCATCCCGCATACATACTTTGTTTCCAATACAATAAGAACAATTTTTTTTTTTTCTTGTTCCCACGCGTTTCCACGAGAATCCGAAGAGCAGAGCGTTGTGGTTTGTTCACGTCCCTTCGGCTTTTGAGCACTCGATGTCTTATAGTTACGGTATACGTGTTCACTTATATCTATACATATGGTTTCAACCCGATATTAAGATTTTGCAAACCGGTCGAGAGCAACAGTGCTCTCTGTCTCGATGATCGACAACTCGCCCGAAAGACGCGAGCGTGAGAACAAAAAGCTGTAAAACAAGGGTCGAAGGAGCAGGACGGGGGGGGGGATGAGAAGTATAATTTTGAAAAAAGCAATGAGAAACTCAACTTGAGAATCCAAGTGTGGAATGAGATCAAAGAACACCAGGGTAGGAGGTGGCGAGAAATGTCCTGCTGTTCCTGGTCCACCCGCATCCCTCTCTCTCTCTCTCTCTCTCTCTCTCTCTTTCTCTCTCTCTCTTGCTCTTTCTCTGTCTTTCTGTCTCTCACCCTCGGCCGATCTCTGGCCGCGTAGTGCTCATTCATGAATGAAAGCGTCGAGTGAATTGCCGAGTTGAGTCGCGTGGCGCCACGGTGACGTCACGTGCAACCTGTTGCTGCTGCTGTACCTGTTCCTTCTTCGACTCTGCTGCGCTGTGGATTGCATTTGCCATCTCTTTTTTTCTCTCTCTCTCTCTCTCTCTCTCTCTCGCTCTCTCTGTCTATCTGCCTGCATCTCTCCTTCTCTCTCACTTCTTTCGCGAGCTTAACAACACCCCCTGCCCGATTGCCCCCCGCGGTGATGTTGGCGACTCTGTATACGGTGGGTCCCAGCGGGTGTGCTCGAAGAATTGCTCACGGGCTCGTGATTTTTACACAAGAGCTGTACAAATGTTTACGTAACGCAGGCTTAGTTACCTTATTTATTTATTATCATTGTTATTATTGCTTGCGTTGTGAGCATCGTCATCATCGTGATTGTTATTATTACCATGATTGTTGTCATTATTGGCATGATATACTGTTATTAAAATTATTATTTTACCCATCACTATAAGTATTGTCATCATCATTGCCATTTTTGTCATTATTATTGTGTTGTTGCTGTTGCTTTTTTTATGTTTATTCTTTCGTTCTTGTTATCATCATTATGATCGTTGTCATTATTAACATTATTGTATCGATCGCGATAATTATTATCATCATCATTATTATCGTTATTATTGTGTCGTTGCTGTTGATTTTTTGTTTCTTCTTTTGTTCTCGTTATCATCATTATGAGCACCGTCATCGTGATGATTGTTATTATTATTATTATGCCTATCGTATAATTATTATCATCATTATTGTGTTGTTGCTGTTGTTCTTTCTTTTGATTCTTGGTTTGTTCCTATTATCATCATGATGAGCATCATCATCGTCATAATCATCATCATCATCATCATCATCATCATCATTTTGCCTATAGTATAACTATTATCATCATTATTGTGTTGTTGCTGTTGTTCTTCCTTTTGTTTCTTGGTTTCTTCCTATTATCATCATTATGAGCATCATCATCATCATCATCATCATTATGCCTATCGTATAATTATTATCATCATTGTTGTGTTGTTGCTGTTGTTCTTTCTTTTGTTTCTTGGTTTGTTCCTATTATCATCATTATGAGCATCATCATCATCGTCATCATCATCATCATCATCATTATTGTATCTATCGCTATAATTATTACCATCATTATTATAACTATGTTTTTCCTATCGTTATAATGATTATTATCGATCCTCGCTACCGTTTTCTCCCTGAGGCTTAAGGGGTAAGGCCACAGTAGAATTTTCAAAAAATCGATTTTTTTTCCGCTAAAACGGTGCTTTATCATTATAAGAATAAGTAAATATTCGATTTATAGCAAGAATTTTTTTTGGTACGCTGGCACGGCCATAGAGTACCTAAAACGTTAAACGCGTTTTTCTCGAAACAGTTTTTTTTCCAATTGCCGTGACAAATAACTTCAACAATTTTCCCTCGATTCACTTCGTATTAAAAAATTATCTTCCTAATTGCATTTAGCAAAGAAGTACGTACGGAATTTCTGATTAATCGAAAACTTTTCATTTTACGAGCAGTTTTATACGAAATTTATCACTGAAAATTCATTCAAATACCTATAACTCAATTCAAATACGTACAACTTTTGAATAAAACAATACTTTTTAAATTCCGTACGTACTTCTCTACGTATTCTAATGTAGATTGACGAGTATTTTTGTTTTTTGTTCTAGGTCAAAAATTGTGGATGCCAAATGTCACGCCGCGGAGCGCCTAAAATAAAGATAAAAGAAAATATCAGCAGTCGGTCATTTTGTACATCGAAAAAAAAATATATATATTTTTTCCAACAGCTTGATATTCATACTAAATAGATGTGTAATTAATTTTATCAGTGAATCACTTTTTCATACGAAAAAAATTGTTAAATTCGCACATGATTTTATACCCGTTACTGTGGCCTAACCCCTCAAGTCCTTTATTCGATTATTCATCAATTTGTTCATTCTTATTAATTCTTTTGATTTTACGCTTACTCAATCTTATTATTCATATTTTTATTTTTATTTTTTAAAATCGCAATTATGATTATAATTATAACTATTGTTTTCTTAGTTTTTCGACAAGCTATTTCGAATTGTTCTTTTTCTTTCTCCCAACACACTGTATGAAAACTTGTCACCGATGAAAAATCACGCGTGATTTCGAACCTTTCGGGATCCATGTCCACTCAGAGCTGAGAATTAATCCAATTGTGTAAACAGGCGTGATGCATGTTCGACATCGAACACGTAACAAAGTGTCCACAACGGGAACCCAAACCGGATAGAAAATGTGCCCCCCTCCCCGCCTCAGTCTCTTTCTCTCTTTTTAACTCTCTCTCTCTCTCTCTCTCTACGCGGTGATTCATAGTCGTGTGATCGCTACATCATTTTCATTTTTCATTTTATTTTCCATCTACGTATTTCATTTCCATTATCTACGTACGATCACATTGCGAGCAGTTCCATAGCGCGAGACTGAATCGCGCAATTGTTTACTTTGCGAAATGTCTCTTGTGAATGGAACGAAATCGCGTGTACGCGTGCGCGTCTCTGTGTGCATGCGTGTGGCATAGAAAGAGAGAGAGAGAGAGAGAGAGAGAGAGAGAGAGAGAGAGAGTATGCGTTGGCATGAAAAATGTATGATATAGAACGTATTACAGAATAGACTCGGGCGAAACGGAGCTGATGAAATATACTGTTTACAGGTAGCACTGATTTCAGAGACAGTCGAGTCGAGGTTCGTCCTCATGGTAGCCATCAATGTCTTTAAAATCACCATTCGACAAATGTACGTTTACCTATGTAAAGGTTACTTCAAGGACCGTATGTCCCCAAAATCGCCATTCGATAAATGTATGTATATGTATATGAAGGTTATTTCAAGGACCACCTGTCCCCAAAATCACACTCCGGCAAATGTACGTATATTTATATAGAGGTTATTTCAAGGACTGCCTGTCCCCAAAATCACCATTCGATAGATGTACGTACATTTATCGAATGGTTATTTTGGGGACAAACGGTCCTGGAAATAACCTTTATATGAATATACGTATGTGTATATAAAGGTTATTTCAAAGACCACCTGTCCCCAAAATCACCATTCGATAAATGTACGTATATTTGTATAAAGGTTATTTCAAGGACCGTTTGTCCCCAAAATCACCATTCGGTGGATGTACGTGTATTTATATAAAGGTTACTTCAAGGACCGTCTGTCCCCAAAATCATGATTCGATAAATGTACGTATATGCATATGAAGGTTATTTCAAGGACCACATGTCCCCAAAATCACCATTTGATAAATGTGTCTTTGTATAAAGGTTATTTCAAGGACCCCATGTCCCCAAAATCACCGTTCGATGAACGTATGCATATTGATATGATGGTTATTTCAAGGACCCTGTGTCCTCAAAATGACCGATGCGTTGGAAAGAAATTTGAGAAAATTAAGGAGTCCTCTCAAACCAACCGGACGTGTCGATAGCCAACGTAGCACAGATGTAACGAGCTCAAAAATATCCTTTCCCCATAAAAATACACATAGACTATATGAATATGTATAAGAGAACGAATTGTTGCGATTTTATGAATGAAATTGCATTAATTAAAATGATATTTCGTGCAATCAACTTTCATGCATATGGGAGCACACCCTCTCGCTCTTTGTTTCCTTCATCCTCAGCTCTCCCCCGTTATCTTGCTGGATCTCTTTCCATTCTGTTTTCCCTACTCGTTGCGTCGCTCGTTTTTTTTTTTGCATATGTTTGCTCTCCAATTTGCACAATAATTTGCGCGAGTTCGGCCGTGTATAACGAAGCCGATGTGGCAAGCATATATATATATTAAGGATCAAAATAAACGACCGAGCAAGAGCATCGGGGCCCGCTTCGCGACATACGGATGCCCGGAAAATTCAAACGCCCGCAATGCTGTTTTTTCTTTCTATTAAAAAGATATCAAGCCCATAGGTCGAACGTATTTAGCCGACTCCGAGGCGAGCGCAGCTCCCCTTGGCTTGGTCGGGCGCGTCTGACACTTTTTTGCCCCGGTAGTGAACTTGTTTATCGATAGCGGGCGCTCGGTGGGACGATCGCACCGCGCATTCTGCGCGACCTTAGTGGCGCCATCGATCGAGGGAAAGGCGCAAGCGGTAGCGAAGCTCGAAACGCAGATAAATTACCGACCGATGTGAAACACAGCGCACTGCCTCTGTGTTGCCTCAACTTTCTGTCTCTCATTCTCCTTCTCGCGGGTTCTCGCACTACTTACTGTCTTTCTTGCTCTATCGATACGTTAGGGAGTCGTATATCGACGATCGTTAGAAATTATATTTCACGTGTCTAAAATTATGTGTGTGTGTGTGTGTGTGTGTGTGTGTGTGTGTGTATATATATATATATATATATATATATATGGATAGAGAGAAAATAAATCCCCTCATATACAAGTTGAAAACAGACCAGTTTCCTAAACTCTCGTCTTACTAGTCCTATCTCGTGGTTCCTCAAATAACTTCGAGCCCGACGCTTCATGAATGATTCACAAACTCGAGCGAGAGCGAATAATGTGTTTGCGTGTGTGTGTGTGCACACACACACACGAAGGGTCGCAGCCTCCGTATCGCTTCTTCGTAGATCATCATCACCAAATGTGAATACAAAGATCCAGTACACTCGCGAATAAAACGCGTAAGTCCAAGTGCAATGGTCAATGGAAATCTCATATATATATATATATATATATATATATATATATATATATATATATATATATCCATATATATGAATTAAAATCATTATTTCTTTTAAAAAAACATCCCTATATTTATAATACTAATATATTATTGTTGAAAAACATTTTAAGGAACTTGATCTCGATATAACGAACTTCCCTAGACATTCGTTATATTGAGGTTCGACAATATATATATATATATATATATATATATATATATATATATATATATATATATATATATATATATATATATCGATAAAATGTTTCAATATTTAGAAAATGAATTAAAACTTTTTATTTAATAAAGAATTTACTGATTTTTTTTCTTTCCAATTTATAAGAGTTAATTAAAATTCAAAATACATTTATCCATCTATCTGATAGATAAGTAAACAATTACGTAGGAAATTTATTTTAAAATGAAATAAATCTTATACATTATGTAAATGTGTGTGTGTGTGTATACACACACACACATACAGTCGAACCTCAATATAACGAAGATTTGTCCATTCCCTTCCGATAGACACCCTT
Source organism: Ophion ellenae (assembly GCA_963210295.1). Classification (NCBI taxonomy): domain Eukaryota; kingdom Metazoa; phylum Arthropoda; class Insecta; order Hymenoptera; family Ichneumonidae; genus Ophion; species Ophion ellenae. Next base: position 36,734,955 of record OY723393.1, read on the forward strand.
CCGATATATATATATATATATATATATATATATATATATATATATATATATATAACGTTCGTTGTATATACATATAAAGAGAATATTACGATATTTATAAAATTTATTCAAAAAGTGTATATATCATATTTATTACTGATAAATAAATGTGTATTTGTGTGTGTGTATATATATAAATATATGTGTTGAGCCATCCCCTAAATAATACGGGTTTTTTATACATCATTTAGTTTTCAAAATTGAGATAAACGAAATTCTTAAAAACTTGGACTAAGAATAAAAACAAAGTAAATTTACTTAATTTATTATAAGTAAATATATATATATATATATATGAAATTTCTATTGAGATAAAATTGCTAGAACAATCAAATATATATGATCGTTGTTCAGACTAACTTCACAGAATCTTCAAGCTTCCCATCCAGAAATACGACTCCCCAAATGGAACCTCAAAATCGTGAGAAGTCTAAAAACGAAGAAAAACCCAAAAAGAAAAAAAATTAATAAATACGGCATTCGTTTCGAGATTCGTTGCACGAGGTGCAGAGGACGGTCGGCAACGTCTTTCGACATTTTCGTATAGCGTTGCGGCTGTGTACGGGTATGAAAATTGGTCGGAAAAAAACGCAACGATCCCGCTTTCATTTCGTGTACGAACGTATAGTGGAGAAGCTCGTCGAGGCAATTGTCGCGGGCATCCTACCGCTTTAATGAGATTCCGCGTGAGAAAGGAGAAGAGAAAGAAAACGACGAAGAGGATGGAAATGGTGAAGAAAGGAAGAAAGAAAAAAAACGCGGGGGGGGGGGGGTGGGGTAGAGGGCGTCTGTCGCCGGTGCTGCGGCCCAAAACACGCGAGGGCATCTGGCGATGCGTTCCCGAAGCTGCGTGATTTACGAGGGAACCTTGCGGTGACAGTCGATTGGAAGAGAGAGAGAGAGAGAGAGAGAGAGAGAGAGAGAGAGAGCGAGACCGAGAGAGAGGGAAGAAAAAGAGAAGAGAAGAACAACACACGTGGTAATTCATCGAACGCAATGAATACGTACATATATCGCAGAATTCGATTAATTGCGAACGACTGATTAATTATTTAATTGAAATATAAGAAAAAAAAACACAGCTGCCGTTTCTCGTCGATAAGTCGTCAGGCAAGTTCATCGTTCGGGAAAAACGTGGTAAACGTTAATTACTCCGAGCTTACGGCCAGCACCGCGAGTTCATTATTAGCCACAGGCATACCAAAAAGTGTGCGAAAACGTATCGAAAAATTAATTTATCAAATAAGCCACCGCGTCTCAATGAGCTCGGAAATATCGTCAATTCTTGGTCCGTATTTTGCAAGGTAAGGAGTCATCAAAATGTAAAGAAAAATCCCCACATAATGTCGATGACAAAAACGCGCAAGAATTTATCTTTTTTTCAACATATGTGGTTAAACTAATGTGTAAATAATCTGTTATTTTATATAACAATACATAATTGTGCAGGAAGAACGAAGATGAAGAAAAAAACGAGTAACTCTTGAGATTACAATCTTACGGCAAGACTACTGTGGGAGCGCGGGGCATGTTCAATGCCCTTCGACCCGACATAATCAGGGCGGCAATAAATAAATAAATACATACACATATGTATGTGTGAGAAAAAAGACGTTTGCTCATTTTTGTCTGGCAAGTCCACCTTTTTGTTGACACTTGTTTCGTCATCGAAACATTGTGGAAGATGTTTTTTTTTGCATTGGAGAACAAAAAAATCGTTTAAGATTCCATCGTTGTCCATTCCGATTATAAATGTACCTCAACATATAGAGAGAGAGATGGGGACATTTATAACCGGGAATGGACGACGATTGAATTCTAAATTCTTTTTTTTCGAAATTTTTATATATATATTCCGAAAGAAAAATCAATTAAAATTTAACTTGCACAAACATTTTTTTTACTGTATGTGTTTTCATCTTTTTTCCATTATCATTTGTCTTATGTATTATTATTTTTTGTTATTATTTGTTATTATTGTCTTTTATTATTTTTGTCATTATTACTATCATTACTAGTAATTATAATTATATTTTATTATTAATTACTAATGATTATTACTAATATTACTAATTACTTAATTAGTTATAATTATTACTAATTACTAAATTAAAACATAATTACTGATATTACCAATATTACTAATAATTATTACTATTGTTTTTTATTATTTTTATTATTATTATTATTTTAATTGATTTTTGTTCGAAATATATATAGGTGTATATTTCGAGAACAAATCAATTAAAATTCAATCGTTGTCCATTGCCGGTTATAAATGTATCTTAACATATGTGTAGATTCAGGTACATTTATAACCGGCAATGGATATGTGTGTGTGTGTGCGCGCGCACGTACCCACCCACACGTTATTTGCTTTGAAAAAAAAAACAACGATTTAGTGTTCCTCAGTCCCATCAATGCTTTCATAGACAAGCTGGCTCACTTATGTTAGGGGTTTCCAAAACTGTTGACTTGGGACTGTATGGTCCCTCTCCTTCCCTCTCTTCTCTCTCTCTCTCTCTCTCTCTCCCTCTTTCTCTCTCTCCTCCCCCTCTTTCTCTCTCCCTCTCACCCTCCCTATACACTCACAACCAACAAGACAAGAATAAGAGACTGCGAAAAGGGTAAACCAAGAGACTGTATACGCGGGGGAGGACCACCGGACGAGTGTCTGCTTCGAGAAAAGCGAGCGTGAGAAATCTATTTCATTATTCCACGGACATCTATCGGAAATCCGATGATTTTGCCCCGAAATGATTTTTTCCCATATACTGGACGAAAAAAAGGTTCTCTTCTGGCCGCGCGCCGATGGATAGCCTCGACCCGTACAGTGCCCGCACTCCGGAGGCTCTGCCGACGATGCGCCGTTTCACGTATATATCGACGAAGAAACGGCCGATCGGAAAGAACAGAGACCGAGCAACGGGCGTGTATACACAGCGCATGAATCGCACGAGAAACAACCCCACGCACAGCTGCTGCAGTTACACGTTTCACGCAATGTGCCGGCCACCTTGCTGCTTCTGCTTTTAGCCGGCCATATGTACAGAGTGTGCCATTCAAGTTGGCACAACGAAATATCCCGAGAGGCATGCAATTTACGAAAAAAAACCTTCCGAACAAAAGTGTCGCAGTTTCGTGCGACAAAAATTGTGGCATTGGATGACTTTCATTTGGTCCCTATTTTCAAGGCTACTTCAAGGTCAACGTAGGTTTTCCGAATGGGAAGTTTTTTTTTTTATTTTAGAATTACTTGCGGCGTAGTGAAATAGGTAACTATTGTCGGTAACTTTTTTTTTCCTAGATAATTCAAACATTCGACAAAATATTTTCTTTCGATTTATCGGGTTTCTTTTTCGACCGAATATTCATAAATTTTAAGTCAAATTGAAAAAACTTCCGGACGAAAGTTATGCATTTTCTTACGCAGAAAATGATTACGAAATGAAAAATATTGGTTCCCATTGAAAAAACTAACCTGACCTTGAAACAACCTTAAAAATTAGCAGCGAATGGAAAATGGCCAATACCATCATTTTCGTTGCACAAAATTGAGTAACTTTTGTTCGAAACATTTTTTTCTATAATACATCCCTCTTGGAATATTTCGTCGTGCCAATTCAAGTCGTACACCCCGTAGATACGGAATTTTCTTTTTCTCTCTTCCCAACGTCCTCCCTCGCTCCTTCACTCCGCCCTCTCACGAGTTCCTCAAAATCTCTCACAAATCGTCATTGCTAATCGAATTTTAACGAAACCCTATCGCCATCTCGCGTTATAGTCGGGATAGGAAATTCGTACCGATATCAAATGCAACAAAACTTTGCGAAGGTTCTATGTATGAAGCGTGCATGACGCGTGATTCGAAGAAAATAAATCTTTTCACTCACTAACCCAAACAAACTCACTCACTCACTCACTAACCCAAACAAACTCACTCACTCACTCACTCACTAACCCAAACAAACTCACTCACTCACTCACTCACTCACTCACTCACTCACTCACTCACTCACTCACTCACTCACTCACTCACTCACTCACTCACTCACTCACTCACTCACTCACTCACTCACTCACTCACTCACTCACTCACTCACTCACTCACTCACTCACTCACTCACTCACTCACTCACTCACTCACTCACTCACTCACTCACTCACTCACTCACTCACTCACTCACTCACTCACTCACTCACTCACTCACTCACTCACTCACTCACTCACTCACTCACTCACTCACTCACTCACTCACTCACTCACTCACTCACTCACTCACTCACTCACTCACTCACTCACTCACTCACTCACTCACTCACTCACTCACTCACTCACTCACTCACTCACTCACTCACTCACTCACTCACTCACTCACTCACTCACTCACTCACTCACTCACTCACTCACTCACTCACTCACTCACTCACTCACTCACTCACTCGGCACGACTCCCGAGCAACGTGCCACAATAATCTCAAATAAATCAGTAAAGCTTTTTGTAAACGCGAACACGTGCTCCCGGTGGCAAAGAATTACCGTATAAGGTGTCTCCACAGATATATATATTTACGCACGGCCATGCGTCTACACACGACGCGACGACAGAAGACAACAGACGCGTTCCACGCGAAGGTTCGCGGTACACATCGATAAAAAATAAAGACGAAAATAAGAAGAAAAAAGAGTAAACGGTGGCAAGTAAAAATAAAATTCTCCCGCTTAACACACACGGGCTGCTGTGTAGCGTTGACGCTACGCGGGTGCTCGTCACTACTATTGCTACGCCCTTCCAGTAATAAACTCAGGGCACGTATAAGAGGGACAGAGTAGTGTCGTCGTCGTCTCGGGCGAGGATTCTCTGCGTGCGCGTACTCATCCGGTACTCGTTCGTTTGGAATAAATTTTATCCTCTCTATCTTTCTCTTCGTCTTTCTCTGTCGCTCTATATATATGGCGATAGGATATTTTGGACCCGTATCGATGTAACATTGACTATCAGCACATCTGGCTGTTTTGAGGGCTGTCCGTAACGTTTTTTTTTCCGGCAAATTGTTGTTTTTTACCTAATGTTGAGCATGGCGACACTTGGCTACTACGAGGACGGTGCTCGAAGTCCAAGGGCTTCGAAATCGACTTTTAAAATGTATATTAGGGGCGGCGAGAAAAGTGACTTGAAAAGGAGAATTTCGATGGCTCGCATTGAAATGGTAAACGTAAGATTAGCAATTATCGATATACTTACATTTTTGGTTTAGATAATTATTAATAATTACCAGTAAGTTCAGATGGGAAGAAAATCCTTATAGTAGTCCGAATGACTCGCAATCGCATTTGAAAACTTCTAAGAGTAAAATACACAAGAGAGCAAAAATATTGAAAATCATGCTACGGGAAAACTTGAACATTTGTAACATACGTTTTTTTCTCGAATAGTCCAAAAGATCGTAGAACGTACATTGAGGTGATTCGGATGGGTACTGAGTAAACGATTGAAAGTAAGTTTCCACACCGGTCCACACCGGTGTATGTTCTACGATCTTCTTTACTTGCCGAGAACGAAACATGATTTTTTTCACTTCTTTTCGAGTTATCCTGTAGCATAGGTTTTTATTTATTTTTCACTTTTGTGTATGTGCTTTTCTCTTGAAAGCTTTTTGAAGCAATTGCGAGTTATTTAGACTAGTGTAAGTATTTTGTTTTTATCATCTGAACTTAAGTGACTGATCGTCTCGAACCTATCTTTTTAACCTGTCATCGAAATCCGAGGCATCAACGTTACTGCTCACTTGGTCGTTTATTCATTGCTCAACAGCACACGTCGTAAGCAAAACACGAGTAAAAAAAATCGTGAGGAGAATACACACAGAAAAGAGAAAAATGAAGAAAATGCTTCTTTTTCGAAAGTAAAAAAGATCGTAGAACACAGATGGGGGTGATTCGAATAGATATTGATACAGGGTATCTCCATTAATATATAGTAATAATTCATACTAATAAATCATTAATATATAATAATTTATCAGTATATAAAATAGATTTTAGTTTTGGACGTCATTTTTCGGGTCACCCTGTACATATGAGAAATTGCTTATATATATATATATATATATATATATATATATATATATATATATATATATATATATATATATATATCGATGAGAGAGAAAAAGGAATCGAAGAAATCGCTTCTCTGAATGACAAACCGAAAGGTTGACGACGCGATTCGTTATACAGCATATACACATAGAAGTGGTTGGGCGCGATGTGATCATTGCGTCGATTCGCCACTACTCCGATCATGAGCAAAGCCATAAAAGTTGGAAAGATGAGATCAAAATTAAAAAAAAAATGAACTCACGGTACAAATAATCGGGTTAGTAAAAATTGATTAAGTCGTCTACTAAACAAAAGTACAATTATGTCATTTTTTCCCGTTCATTCCCCAGTTGTGTGTATACATATACAGGGTGTCCCTCTTATCTCTGCCACCCGAAATAACTCGGTAATTATCGACGCCACAAAAAAATGTTCCAGACAAAAGTTGTACGATGTGAAGGGGACCATCAAGTGCGACCAATTTTTTTTACTTCGCTGGAGGCGCTGACGCACAGTGACGGTCACCTCCACTTTTTAAAATGGAATGGTACATTTTTTTTCAACCATCTTGTGGAGCACCTCAAGCCGCATAAAAAACATTTGGGGGTCAATGTCGTTCAAGGTCATTCAAGGTCAGTATCGATGATAAAAATCCAAATAGGTGTTCGAAATGACCTTGAACGATTTTGGCCCCCTAATGTTTTTTATGCGCCTCGAGGTGCTCCACAAGACGGTTGAAAAAAAATGTACCATTCCATTTTAAACAGTTGAGAGAGAGAGAGAGAGAGAGAGAGAGAGAGGCGAGATAATGATGTACGATTTACTCGGGGACACGCACGGCGACCGAGTCGCTAAACGCGACGTTACATATCAAAAAAACAGGAGGAAAAGTGAAGAAGAAGAAGGATGGGGAAAAAAAGCATCGGACGTTCGTGCGAGAAACAAATTTGTTTTGGCCTACGTCAACGTAGCGCTGTCCGACTCTCTCCTGAACAATAGACGATTTACATAAAACATTCCTCGCTACTTGCGTCGAACGCGCGGCGTTAAAGTATCGCTGTCATCGCGGCGAGAGCCGTCCACCTCTATCGTCAAGAATCGCGTTACAATTGCCATAGAACATACCGTACAGACACGCGCAAGTCCGCAAGTCTACAGGGCCGTACATAAGGCCTTATATACGCGAATTTTTTTTCAATTTCTTCATTTTTATTTTATTTTTGATTCCATTAGCCTGAACGATCAGGAATATTTTAAGCGTTACAGAATTGAAAAATTCCATAAATTAAGAAAAACAGAAACAAAAATTTCAATGACACAAAAAAATATAAAAAATAAAATCCCGACAGAAAATTGAGTTAAAAAATGTTAAGTTTCGAATTTTTATTCGAAAAATTGTATAATATTTTTTTTTTAATAATCTTGTTGATTCACACGGAAGATACATTCATTGTGCAATTATAAACATGTTGATTTTTTATTTCAGACACCCACATCGATGCCGAGAACTTGCACCATCAACGCGCGCGCGCAAAAAAAATACATTGCTTTATTATGGTGTATCTCCGCCATTTTTTAATATTTCTGATTTTTTTCACATACATTTAACCATGTGCATAAATGATCTGTAAAAAAAATGTTGTCAATATATGCGTCATTTTCTTTTAACCGCGTCTAGGAAAGTACCTTCAAAAATCGGCGAAATCGCGTATATTAGGCCATGATACATCGCGCACAAAAGCTGAAAAATGGAACAGTTCATTCTGGCCTGGAGAGTAAAGAGAAAACAAATTCGAGAATGTTTTTTATTCGCTTCTTTGTTTTTCGACTTTATCACGAGCATTTCCGGTCGCTTTTGCTTATATTATTTTTTCAGTTTTTCCTTTTGGTTTTTTTTATTTCAATTGCGTATGAAGTGTACTTCGGCAGTCGCTATTTTTCGTCCCTTGCTTCCGAGCGGCTTTTCAATACCGATTTCCGGTCAAAAATTGAATTTCCAAAGAAAAAAGGATTACGATCTCGGGTATGACATTTTGCATGATTTTGAAATTTGCATCGTCGCAACGCAGCGAAAGTTCATTTTTTTCCATTGATAAAATTTCGTTCTGGCTGATTTAGGGTGTAAAGATCATTCGAACATTTTCGCGTATTTTTTATTACAAACTGACGACTTGAAGTTGCAATAAAAATATTTCAAATAATAATAACGATGAAGAAATAATTTTAAAAATCGTTGAATGATCCGTTTCATGTGGATCGATCAACAGCGAAGGATCGTTTTTTTTATGAATGGTACTGTAATCATCGTATAAGCGATCCTTTTCAACGCACACGTTTCCAGTTGCAAACTGTTTTACGATGGACAATCGTCTTATAGGTATGCGTGCAGGACACTTGTGCACAGATTATATATATATATATATATATATATATATATATATATATATATATATATATATATATATATATATATATATATATATATATATATATGTATGTATGTATGTATGTATGTATGTATGTATGTAAAATTGAATAATTCAGCAGAGATAGGTCGATATGCAGCTTGGTTGGGACTGCTTCTGCATTTATCGGTTCTATCCTGATAATGTAAGCGCCGCATCGAGATGACTGACTTGTTTCGCGACGTAGCTTCTGGAATAAGATTTTTTTGACCTTGTTCTCTCTCGCTCTCTTTATTTTTGATTTATTATTATCAATTTATATATATATATATATATATATATATATATATATATATATATATATATATATATATATATATATATATATATATTTATATATATATATCTCTTTCGTGTATGATTTATTCATGCATCTGTCAAAAATCAGTTTTATACGACCCAAACTCACTCTCTCTCTCTCTCTTTCTCTCTCGTTTGTTTTCATTTTGTTTTCTTCAATTTTCGTTGGTATTCTTCTCTTTGCACCTAATTTTTTTCAACTTTTAGGTTAATCTTATGTTCATAATTAGACTTTTTGCTTGCACTTTTATTTCTTGTCATTGTATTTAATCTATCTCTTTACAAATTGCACACTTTATTTTTCATTTCTATCGAATCCTTTTTCTTTAGCTTATGTGGTTTTTGTATGATTTTGTACCGCATTGAATCCGTATTTCTTTAACATTTGGTTATTTTTGTATGATTTATACTCATATCAAATTCCCATATTTAAAAACTCCGTTTATTTTTTGTTGCACGTGAAATGTCTGTTTCTGTTGGTATTTTTATTTATTTGGTTTTATTGTTCATCTGTAATTTTGTATTTGCCCGAAAGTTTAACTAGGACATAATAAAAATTGTCAATCAATTAATCCATCTCTCTCTTCTTTTTTCTCTCTCTCTCTCTCTCTCTCTCTCTCTCTCTCTCGCTCTCTCTCTCTCTCTTCGTCGGCGCACATATATTTTTATATATGATTACGGTCACACGTGAAAAAAGCACCCTGGAGACTCGTTCATTCGAAAGAGAGAAAAAAAGAAGGAAGAGAGAGAGAGAGAGAGAAAGAGAGAGACAGAGAGAGAACGACCAAAAAGCTTATTACAAAAAAAAATCTGACGTGCGTCATACACGAAAACCCTCAAATTCCAAAGATTTTGAAATATTTGAAAAAGCAAGCAATGGCGCGTCTTAGGACAGTAGAACGCGCAAGACTGCGAGACGTATCGTGTCGCCGAATGGTTTTTATTTCACCCTCGCGGTTTTGCGCTGCAAAGAGAGACAAAAGAGAAGAAAAAGCGCAGATAAGTGAAAATAGAGAAAGAGAGAGTGAGCGAGAGATAAAAAAAAGAAGGGGGTTTGTTGCTGATCTTTTCGTATTCTCGCGGCGACCAAGGGTTCGCCGGAATACAGCGGAGCAGGGGGGGGGGCGAAGATTTTTCTCATACTATGACAAGCGAAACACGCGCCAACGGCTATGGTGCACGTTGAGGTCCCCCGCCGCTGCCCGTCAATCTCTCTCTCGCTCACACTCACTCTCTCTCTGTCTCTCTTTCTCTCTCTTTGTCGAAAGACACACAGACCGGATGTGGTTCTTTTCTCAACGTACACTCGCGCCAACTTCAATCGGGTCGGGCACACGATACGTACACGCTCTTGTATACACGCGCAATTTTTTTCATACACATAAATATACACGTATTCCTACCTTGAAAAAGAATTAACAAAAAAACAACGAAAAGTAAAAGAAAAAATAGGAAACAATAATTCGGAAAAATTTCAAATAATTTGCAATATAATTATGTTTCCTACAAGGATATCATATTTTTTTGCAATTTCTCAAATACACCAAAAAATCGCAAAGTCAAAAACCATATTGCAAAGAATTGCAATATTGGCTCTTGACGTCCGTATGTGGTATTGAAGTTTGCATCGTTGAAACGCAACGAAAACATAGTTTTGTCGTAACGCCGTATTTTTTTGAATCATTTAGATTACGAAATCCACTGCAAAACTTTAAATCCTCGTTATATTGTAAAAGATTAAACTTTCACAAAGATCAATCTAAAATCAGTTTGAGATAAAACTTTAAAAATAAAAAAATTAAGAATCCTTATTAAAGAATTATAACCGAATGCTGCAGACGAAAAGATTTTGGATTGTAATAAAAATAAAGAACTGGAAGGATCACGAAGATTTTTGTTGCATTCCGGCAATGCATTCCAGCGGTGCGATAATTGCATTGCAGATGCATAATATTAAAATTCCAGCAGGGCAAGAATGGCGGAAGTAAATGAATGAAACAAATAAATATATAATTACATTGCGAAAAATATTAGTATCCGGGTCGAAGGAATAATCATTATTGAGGGCATGTACAAAGTCGACATAACCTCACAAATTTTCCAAGCCAATTTTCTCATGGATTGTTACATTTTTTAGGAAAAACAAAGCATTAGGCTCTAGAGAATTCCCTGACGCAGAGCTTGATGATTTCCTTTTGCCCTAAATAATATTCATCTCTGAAGAATCTCTGTTCGAAAATTTCAGCTATCTCTCTCGCACTCATATGTCACGTGGTACATCTTCTACTTCGCCTTAATGGAGGTTGCATGATCCATTTGCGATACAAACAAAAAAATATATACACACACACACACACACACACACACACACACACACACACACACACACACACACACATATGTATACACACACACACACACACTATATACAATCGTACACTTTTTATATACAATATTATTATACATAAACAATATTTTTACGTGTGCGTTTTTGTTCCGAAATATTATTGTGTATATACATTACGATGATTCGTTTCAGGGCAACTTTTTTTTTTGACCCATCGTGCCCGAAAACCTTTAGTTGGTACCCAAAAACGAACTTTCGTGAAAGGGGGGTATTGTCAAAAAATATTTAGAGGTCGCGAATCAAAATTGAAGGTTTCCCATTTGATTAACATTGAAAAAAATGTTTTTCTCATTATTAGTGTTACCATTCCGCGAATTTTGATATCGCGATATTTTCCAAGTGGGTTCTCATAGGAAATATGATACTCCACAATAAAGTTCATTGAGCCATGGCCGTAAATTCAACCGTTTCAGCGGCATCATTATTTTGAGTGAATATTGTGCAAAATATCTATTCAAACGGCTGTAACGCCTAAGCTACTAGATATATCGAAAAAAATTCAGATGAGAACTTTGTAGAGAAAGTAATTTTCTACAAAAAAAGTCTTATAAGCCGAGCCCGAAAATTCAACTCTTTCTCAGCTATAGGTGGATGAAGTCAAATAAATAGATATTTTTTTAAACAAAAAAATCTATTTATTCTACTTCATCCACCTATAGCTGAGAAAGAGTTGAATTTTCGGGCTCGGCTTATAAGACTTTTTTGTAGCAAATTACTTTCTCTACATAGTTCTCATTTGAATTTTTTTCGATATATCTAATAGCTTAGGCGTTACAGCCGTTTGAATAGATATTTTCATACAATATTCACTTGAAATAATGATACCGCTGAAACGGTTGAATTTACGGACTTGGCTCAATGAACTTTATTGTAAAGTATCATATTTCCAATGAGAACCCACTTGGAAAATATCGCGATATCAAAATTCGCGGAATGGTAACACTAATAATGAGAAAAACATTTTTTTCAATGTTAATCAGATGGGAAACCTTCAATTTTGATTCGCGACCTCTAAATATTTTTTGACAACACCCCCCTTTCACGAAACTTCGTTTTTGGGTACCGACTAAAGATTTTCGGGCACGATGGGTCAGAAAAAAAAAGTTACCCTGAAACGAATCACCCTAATATACATATATAAAATAACAATGATGCTAATATTTTGAAACAAAAACGTATACGTAAAAATAATGTATGTGCATAATAATATTGTACGTAAAAAGTGTACGATTATTTACTTATTTCTATATGTATATACATACATACACACAATATTCTTTTATATACGTTTTTGTTTATATATATATATATATATATATATATATATATATATATATATATATATATATATATATGAATGACCCAAACGTAAATAAAAATATAACACACGTACAATTTTATATTTCATACAAACACCTAATTTCGTTAACAATTTTCGAATAAAAACGTTTCGTTTCTCTTTCGCCCTTCTTCGTTTCGTTCCTCTCGTTCTTCTCCGTGTATCAAAAATCACGTTCGAAATTGACTAAACGTGATTTTACGTTTGATCCCATAGCCATCTCTTGCCCTGTTCGCCCTCTTCGTGTGACACGTGACATGCGAGCCAGCGAGCCAGCACAGGATGTCGTCTCAACCCTTCCGTGACGCTGAGGGACAGTCCTCACGGACTTAACCGCACGGGGGCCAAGAAGCGGCCAGGAGGAACGGAGTGCGAGAGATATGCGAGATCATCAGCTTCGCGTTATTGTCCTCGTCGTCATTGTCCGTCTCGTGTCTTCATCTCCAGCGTCTCTTCGACAATCCCCGCGCCCCCGACATCCGCGAAACTTAATTTCCTCAAAATCGCCAACAACCCCAAATGTTAACATTAACGCCACCCCCCCTCCTCGCACCCCCCGGCTTCAAACAGCATCCAACTACGCATTTTCAAAATTTCACTGGGTGTCCTGCAAAAAGCCTTAGCTCCCAACATTCCAAGAGCTACGAATTGTCCACTCGGAGCTTCGGTGCTTCTGACAGGCGGGCAGGGGGGGGGGGGCATGTCTCGATTGGCGGAGGCTCCGGAGTCAGTGTCTCCGCTTGACGTTTGTAAACTAGATTGTCGCATATATAGAATCGGCGACCCACACAGGCTGATCCAACAGCACGACAACTTCTCCGTATATATATATATATATATAGCGCAACGAGGGTCTGACTCTGGTTCTCTGACTAATACGGTTCCGGTGTACGTGCGCACATTGATATACATATGCACATATACATACATGAGTCCTCGAAATCTTCACAATCACTTTTCCCTAGATATGCATGGAAAAGTGACTTTGAAGACGTTGGACTTCGAGGACCGTCCTCAAAACAGCCCCATACGCTTTTAGTCGATATTACGTAGACATGGCGGGTTCGGAATCACCTTTCCCTCATATATATATATATTACGTTACCGGTCAAAAGTTTTCGATCACTCTGGATAATTGCAGAATTTTATTAAAATTCACAAATTGTATAATGTAATCGTACGCGATGGAGTTTTATGTTAAAAAAGGTAAATTTTGAACAAAATTTTAACGAAGATACTAAATAGCTCTATAAAATTATATTTATATACAAACACACATGCACTCACACACACACACACACACACATACACATGTATATACATTATAAGTATATAAAAATATGTAAATATATAAAATTTCACGTTATGCAAAATGATGGAAAAATTTTGGAATGTGTGCACGAATGTGTGTATTTGTGTGTGTATATATATATATGCATACACCGGCCAAAAGTTTTGTATCATTTGGCATAATTGCAAATTTTATATATTTATATATTTGTCTGATTATATTTCCATATATTCATAACATTATATGTATATGTGTGTGTATATATATATATATATATATATATATATATATATATATATATATATATATATATATATATATATATATATATACACACACCCACATATAATGTTATGAATATATGGTAATATAATCAAAGACAAATATATAAATATATAAAATTTGTTATAAAAAGAGTTTTATGTTATGTTATATTCACTATATATATATACACACACGCACACACATATATATGTATACATTGTAGCACACACATACGGAAGCAGAGAAGGGAAGGCGGGGGCGTTCAGTGGGGGGGCCTTAATGAGGATGCTGCTGATTATCCAATTCGTAAATTCTCGCTATATTTTGATCGTGCTCTCGAGGCCCGAGTTGGCTTACCGCTTAGACACACTATATACCGCACTAATGCTGTCTGCATACATATATATATATATATGCAGGCTATATTTCTATGTATATGTATATGAATTACTGAGAGTTAAAGTGTGTACGTGCTAGCACAACTCTGAGTAAATTCCCTACAGTGTCCTCTGCACGCGTGTGTTTCTCGTTCGTCACAAACGGACACCGCATACTTACTCGTTACACGCTGGACGCTCTCTCGTTCCAATCTTCCACGGTTACGAGAACACGATACGTGTGTATAGATACAGGGTGTCCTGTTATGAATGGACAATCCTGCAACTGTCGATAGGTCAGATCATGTCCTACTATATGCTGGAATTTCAGTTTAGTAAAAGTCCCACGGTTTTCGTAATGATATTTTTTTAACAAAATCATCTGCTGATGACAATAGCTAAGCAACGTCGACAATAACTAAGCAACTTTTCAAAGTAATTGGCACGATATGCGTAGTACATTTTTTTTACACCGCAAGCTATCAAAATCAGATGTTCGAATTGATTTGTAAGAAAACTCTTCATAAGATCTTTTTTCATGAAGTTTCCTTAAGATTTAACGTTGAAAAGAAAACTTTTCTGAAA
The DNA here is from genome assembly GCA_963210295.1 of Ophion ellenae. Classification (NCBI taxonomy): domain Eukaryota; kingdom Metazoa; phylum Arthropoda; class Insecta; order Hymenoptera; family Ichneumonidae; genus Ophion; species Ophion ellenae. The sequence continues at coordinate 36,750,125 of OY723393.1, forward strand.
AAAATGTCAAAAAAAGTTATCGTTTGTAGAAATTGCATGCGAAAAACCAAAAGCAGATGATTTTTATCTCGAAAATCGTGGGACTTTTACTGAACTGAAATTCCAGCATATAGTAGTTCATGATCTGACCTATCGACAGTTGCAAGATTATCCATTCATAACAGGACACCCTGTATGTATACAGGGTGGACCATTTAACGTGACCACCCCAAATATCACGTTGCTTGTAGAGTGACGAAAACAAACCCAAACAAACCCAAAATATTTTGGTGAAAAATCATTTCAAGGTCATGATATTATAAGTCGTTGGATGCGTCTGAATATCAGCTACAACGTCTCAATAAAGAAAGAAACATGTTCCCATTTGAAAAACCATTGATGACCTTGAGAATGCAAGAACTATGACCTTGACAAAAATGAATTTTTCACCACTGTATCAGCTCTTCGAAATCAATCAAATTACTTCCGGAAATTTTTTTCGTCACTCTAACGGCAACGGAGATATTTGGGGTGGTCACGTTAAATGGTCCACCCTGTATATCAATACAGGGTGTCCCAGAACTGAATGGGTTCCCTGAAATGGGGGGTTGGGGGTGAAATTCCGAGTCGATTGATATAAGCATGTGTGGGTCTCGGATCAACCCCTGAAGTATGATTGATTTTTAAAGGCGGGCCAATCAGGGGCGCCCGATGAGCCGGCGGTATCGCTCACTGACGTACGCCGGTTCACCGGGCGCACCTGATTGGCCCGCATTTAAAAATCGATAATAATTCAGGGGTTGATCCGAGACCCACACATGCTTATATCAATCGACTCGGAATTTCACCCCCAACCCCCTATTTCAGAGAACCCATTCAGTTCTCGGACACCCTGTATATACATATATGTAGATAATGTGTGGACAAAGAATATAGTAATGCACAACGCAATAAATGGACGTGAACGCAGTGGCCTACGTTTCTCTCAGGTCCGGCGCGCGATATGCCATTCTATACATACGTGCCTTTTAATGTCCTCGTTTACGCCAATCTTGACGATTTTAATGAACGCATGCACGGAGAAAAAGAGAGAGGTGAGAGAGATGGAGAATTTAAAGGGACAACTCAAGCTGCTCAGCTCCATTGGTTCTTCGGCGCAAAAGTATAAGAATGGACTATCGAGAATTCTCGGTGTGTGTGTGTGTACAGTGTGCGAATAATATCTTCGGAACTTCACGATCCGAAGAAACTTCCAACGCGACGTGCAATGCGTTTTGAATTTTGGACGGGATTCAAGAAAGTTCTAAATTCGGATGTGAAATGAACTATCGTTCGCAAACGGCCGTTTGTGGATCTCGAGAGAGGCGAGACAACGTCCAATAAACGCGCCTGACATATACATTCTCCCCAATCCCAAGGGAGAGATTTTGCGACCGAGAAAAGTATATTTTGAGCCTTCTTCGAAAAAAAAATATAATGAATTTTCGTGATGAGCAGTATTCGTCAAATTCGAGCATTATGGGGAAAAAAATGAAAATTCCCCTATGCGTTCAGCGTAATAAAGAAATTTAAATTACGAATACGAAACATTGGTGAAAAACTTTTTGGAAATGGAATTAAATTGAATTTATCCATTTTAACATTCATCGTTAATTTCTCGACGACGAGATGCACGAAAAAAGTTTTTCAGCAGTGTATTTCGTATTCGAAATTCAATTATCTTCGTTCCGCCGTACTCAAAATGGAATTGCAATTTTTTTCCAGAATGCTCAATTTTTCCTGGCAAATACCCCCACTTTTGAAATAAATCACCAAATGAAATAAACTGCGAAACGTTTTTTTTTTCACCCGTTATTCCGGAAAAACGAGTCATGCAATTTTTTTCTTTCCCCCGACTGTAAGTAAGTGATACGTATGTACCGAAATAAAACGAATCTACATGGGGGTGAAATAAAAATGAAAAATAAAATCTGAAAGACGTGAACTCGGTGGACGAGAAATTATCTTCCTTTATTTAATCTTTTTTTTTTCTTTCAGCACGACGTGCAGCGCGAAAAGAGAATCGCGAGACTACGCGAGTCTGCGAAGACGAGAGTGAAAAGTGAAGCCTCGCTCGAGAAATATCCCCGTTCCTGCTTGTATATTGTATATACGGCGTAATAAAAAAAAAGGCACTTTGGCTGCGTCTCGACATCACATTTCGCGTGAGTATCATGTCCGTTTGCGCTGACTCTCGAGCGTGCTAGAATTACGAGTTTTTTTTTTCTTTAAATATGGTACTCTTTCTTTCCGTCCTGGTAGTACGCGACTCGCACGAGCGTCGCAAACTTTTTCATTTTTTCGTTTTTATTTGCCGCAGGAATCTCGAAAAGGGGAGTAAATTTCACGAGGTTGACGTTTAACGTTCATTGGGCGCCGCGGCGGGGGGGGGGGGGGGGTGATAAATGACGATTTTTTCGATAGTATTATTTGGTAAATAGTAATTCGCGTTTATCAATTGTGAGTTATATAAAGGGTAATTCTTCAGATAAGTGACTTTTCCGAAAAATGAGCCTAAAATTATTTTTTTCCTCATTTATTGGGTTATAAATGAGTATATTCAGTCGGGGGAAGATCAAATTCACCCCCCATAAAAAGTCATGGGGTTTTGAAGTTCGCGAAAACACGTGATGAATTAGGACATTTTCGAACATTTCGACGCCTATATTGGGTTTGTTTGGGTTTGTTTGGGTTGAAATGTCCAACAACCCAAACTAATCCAATAAATTAAATTTTGTCGGAGAAATCGGATAATATTTTTCGAAAAAGTCACTTATCCAAAGAATTACCCTCGATCATTATTTGCCTCCATTTTCTTTCTGGCTATGTAATTAGGCTTACGTACAAAAGTATATGAAAAACAGGCTTCCTTGAACACGCGAGCAGAGCCGTTGGCCAAACCCACGTGTAAATATTCAAAATTGCTCTGTGTTTGTTCGAAACACTTTTTTTTAACATTTAAAAAATTTCCAAAAATCATTTTTACGTGAAATAAAATGGCGCCGTCGAAAATAGATATTTTCATTGAAAAAAAAAAAAAATGACCTTGAAATGACCTTGAAAACGTGCATAAATGGGACATGCGTATTAGCAAGGATATCGAGGACTCACCTAGCGAGCTGTCAGGATCGGAGAGATCCGAGAGCGACGGTACCTTCCTCATCGAGGTGAATCTGCCTTGAAGGGTGGGCACCAGGCCCTCCTCTTCCGCGTCCGATGTCAATTCCTGCTTCATGTACTTCGCCATCATCATCATCACACCGCCCCCGCTGAGACTGCCGCAACCACCGAGTATGCCGGAAGTGCCTCTCGCATCGCGCTGCACAAACATCCCCGACGACGAGCCCACCCAGAACAAAAGGAAACGAGAAAAGAGAAACGAATTAGAACATCATCAAACACAATGTTTTCACGTGTTTATCCATTTGTCAATAACAAATGGCTGAAGTTGTTTGTTTTGTCGAAAATCGAACTTTTTTTTGTACCGCTTGTCATTTGAGTAATTTGCAAAATTTCAGAAAAGTATTCGGTCGTACGATTTTTTTATTGTTTACTTCGGATGAGCCTAGTTCACAGAAGCACCTAAACCGGTTGGGCCTGCAGCAACGGTGCAATTTTCTTCAAGGGCTTGAAACAAGATGAAATTTTTGAAAATATCAATTTTTGGTTATCGACGGATTGTTGAACTTTGAGCGCGTTTTTCGCAAAATGATTTTTTCAAGATCGGTGTGACCACGATATCTAAAAAATCACTGCACCGATCAAATTTGACAAGCATCTTGTCCATGTCAAAAAGCAGTGCTTGAACGAAGATTTTTTTTTACACGTTGCTTATTTTTTTGAACAACGAAAATAGAGCCTTTTTCACCAAAAATCGAATCTTCCTTCCAATGACTAGATAATTTCATGCAAAAACTTAATGCGTTCGATTTTTTTCGAATTATTTGTTTCCGAGCAGCAGTGGTCACCGCGAAGGATGTTTTTTTCAAACAGCGGTCTGCACAAACAATTGTATCTACCACATTTGGAAATATTTTTCAATACAAAAATTATAAAAAAAATACTTAAAATCGATTTTGAAAAAATCGATTTTTTTTATTGCATTTTTTTGAAGTATAAGTATCTGAGAATATGTCCTGAAAATTTCAAGTCGATCCGAACAAAATTGACTGAGATATGAGCGTTGAAAGAAAAGAATCCGCGTTGAAAGAGCGTTGAAGGAGAAACTTTAAACGCGTTTTTCTCAAAATGGCATTTCTGAAGTCGGTGACCAAGATTACTCGAACACTAATGAACCGATCTTCTTGAAATTTTGCAGGCTTATGTAATACATAAAAATGTAGTCTCTAATCGTTCGATTTTTTTTTCGTTAAAATCGAACCATTAACTTTGACTGTCCGCCATTTTGTGAAAAATGAATCTTTTTTAAAATCCTTCGATTAAATACTAGTTTATACTTATATTTAACTAAATCCATCCGCATTTTGTTTTCAGATGATCCACTTCGCCGCAATGTTGGTCACCGCAAACCGTGTATATAAAAACATTATTTCATTGACGGCCATTTGCCACTGAACAATGTAATATTTTTCAATAAAAAAATTACTGAAAGTTCTTCAAGATGTGTTCTTTAAGATGGTATATTGATCGATTAAAAAAGTTTTGTAGTTTTCTTTAAAAAAATTATGAAAAGGCCTTTTTTTGCGCTACAAGTGGGGGTAACGCCTTAACGTTGAAAAAAATTGAAAACCTGCACACGTACTCCCGGCCCGAGGGAGGCGTTGAAAAAATAATAACTTCATTGTTTATCAATATTTTTGAACGGAACAAAAACCCAAACTTGTCACGACTATGTATTAATGGTGTGCAAAATCCCCACCTCGTCATCCCAATACTCTGACTGGAAATAAATATTGAAAATCGACCTGTTTTTTTGGGCCCCAAGCTTAGACCCATTTTTCCCCGTTTTGGGCCCCACGCTCAGTCCCACTTTGGGCCCGTTATGGGCCTCAAGCTTATACGCATTTTAGGCATGTGCTGAGCCCCAAGCTTACACAAAATTTGGGGCCGTTTTGGGCCCCAAGCTTGGACCCACTTTATACCTGATTTTGAGTCCCGAGCTTAGACCCATTTTGGGCCGGTCCTGGGCCCCAAGTAGACCCGTTAACAGAAAAATACCTAAATGCGGCTAAAACTACTCGAGCCTAGCTAATATAATACATGAATATACCATTTTTCGATTGTAAATAAAAATTCAGACAAAAAACTTCTTTTTGTGAATGTACTTTCCTCGCGATTTTTTTGTACTCGGTTAACGTTGTGAGCTGCACTGTTAAGAGATTAAAAAAAAACAAGCGACTGAATACTAACGCGAATGCCTTAGATATTCATCAAAAGTTTTAGAAGATCAGCCACTAAAGTTCAAACGATGAAAAGTTTTTTTTTAAATCCTCATACTGGTCTAATTGACTTCCAATTCCTTTTAAAGACGTCTAAGAGTACATACACAAGAGAGAGAAAAAAAAACCTATACAACAGGAAAAATCGAGAAAAAAAAATCGAAAAATTCTTACATTCTCAAAAACTAAAAAGATCGTTGACATACATGGGGGGGGGGGTTATTCTCATAGGTATTGGTACGAAGCATCTAGATTCTCCTTTTGGGCCTTTCCAAACCCGAGGCCCGTTTTTCGGGGCTCTCAAGTTCATTGGTAGGGTCTGCAGAAGTAATCCCGTTGGCCCGTGTCGCGTGAGGGCTTATCGCCGAGCGAAACACGGGACTCGGAACAGACATCGGGAATAGAAGGTGGCGAGTGCGATGGTGGTGGAGTGTCGGCGGGAGAAATGAATGGGACGTTAAGGGGAGTATGGGAGGAGGAGACGCGACCGCTTGACCTTGATGCGAGCAGTCGGTTTCGCTGAATGAAGCGCTCCGGTCGTCGCGGCGAGACGACGAAACGCGAGCATCAAGCCTCCCCGTCGCCGCCGCCAGTCGGCGATACACTGACGCGCCTGAGCTCGCGCGGCGCGCCCCGCCACGCCACGCTCATCCCCACTCCGTGCTCGACTGGCCACGCCCCTTCTCCGAGCCCATGCGCGCTGGCGCGACGCGCACGGCGCGATTCTCGCGCGGCGTGGTAAAACAAAATACGAGCGATACGCGACTCTTTCTCTCTCGCGCTCTATCTCTCGTGGGATTCGCAACGTTTCTTTCTTTACCCTACACACGTTGCTCAATTGACAACCGGCGGAGCTTGAATTTTTCGACCAAGCCGGGCAAGGGACGCAACGAACGGGCGCAGAGTCACGCGGACACTCGACGAACCACGAGATCTATTTTCAAGGTCAGACGAAGAGCTCGCGGAACTGCTGTACGCTACGATCGCGACGTTAAGGGGGAAGAAATTTGCTGATTTTCAGTATTTTTTTTTATGGAGAATTTCTTTACCATTTTTGGGATTTAGGGTATGATTTATGACTACGTTTGGCTGTAACATGGTATTTTGTTATTTTATTCATCTTTCAAAATGGCGGAGGTATGATACGGTCTTCGAAAATGCATTTTCAAAACTGGCGTGACGTATAGCTGAAAAACTAATCGACCGATTCTGATGAAATTTGGTATATATCTTTCTAACCTTATTGTCTAAAACATGAACCTAAATGTTTTTGAAATTTTGTCGAAAAAGTATTTTTTATTGCAATGTGTAGCCATTTTTTTTCGAAGAGTTCAATCTTTTTATTTCAAAGCGCACCATTTAATCGATTTTCAACATTTCTCACTTTTCCTTGGTTCATATTCTGCGTATGAGTGTTAATGAAAGAACAATCTTCGTTGGATTTTTTTTCGATTAATCCCACCCGCGCTACGTGTCACGCCGTCTGACAACATCCGCCGCTATACTGGTTTGAAATACCGTGCCATACCTCCGTCGTTTTTAAAGATTGGTTCAAAAAAAGATATACTATGTAAAAGACAAAAGTAGTAATGAAACATATTCTAAGTCTAAAAAATGGTAAAGAAATCTTTCCGTTTCAAAATAAATCGTGAAAATCAGCCATTTTTTCCTCGCCCAAAGGTATCTCACCTCTTGAAGAGGCTCCAACGGTTCAGCGATCAATTTTGTCGGGTTACATCTTACCAAAGCCTTACAAAATTACAAAAAATGCTTTTTTTCCGTAATTTTCGGCAATTGATTAAGTATGTCCGGAGTTTTAAAAAAATCGTTTTTTTCATCGCTTATTAACGACGGATCAACTTGCAATTTTCCAGGGCTATTGGGGGTACATCCAGTTTATAAACAAACTCTACAAACATCAAGTATTCTGGTCATTATTTGCAAAGTTGCGAAAGATTTACTAAAAAAAAACCGAAAAAGTCATTTTTGTGTACTTTTTTTCAAATTGATAGTAGAGGTGAAAAAAAATTCTCCAGCAATAATTGATACTTATAGAGAATTAAGGGGTTATATACAGTTAAAATTTTTGAAAAATCGATTTTTTTTCGTAATGTACATATTTTTAAGTACACATACAGAAAATGTCTTGTCAATCCGGCGAATATTTTCGAATTTACACGCATATTTGTAATGACGTGTCAGAGCGTTCGAAAGTGCTTTTGAAAGTTGGTGAGCAAGATTTCTCGGAAACGGCTCAACCGATCAGTCTCAAATTTTAACACAACCTTTTCAAGTATATTTTTTAGTAATTAATCGAAGGTTTTTTCTCGCCGATAAATATTTTCAATTTTATAGACAATTTAAAGCCTAAATTTTTGTCAAAAATCGATTATTTTTTAGAAGCCGCTGTTTTGTCGAAAAATATTATTTTTCTTATTCCTTCGATCAATTACAAGATAATCCATTATATTAACGAAATATATATATATTTTTTTTTCATTTTAGATAATCCAGTCCAGAGATATCGTGCTCACCGCAGGACGACCTTTTTTAAAGGTGCTCTCGGAGATCAGCTATAGCAGCTTTCAAAATAATTATTTTGACAAATAAAAAATGTTAAAATACAGTTAAAAGGTACCATGATATGGTACAAATTTTCACGTTAATAGATTTAAAGGTCTTCTCGGGAATTTTCTTTGAAAAGTCGATCTTATTGGGCCTCCTGACTGTATATAACCCCTTAATTCAAGTTTTGATTTTCTTCCATTTGCTGTACGATCATTAGTTCATGACATATTAATGATCAAATAAAAAAGTGCAACTTTTCGTTCAACGTCCGATATCTCAGCAACAAATTGTCGTAAAGCGACCGTTCAAAAACCAAATTAAGTAGAGATATAGACCTAGATGGTCAAGGTCGATGATTTAGAAGCTATGAACATTCCGTCGACCGTAGAAGACCTACACTATGGGCCTGGTATCGATGATTCCATGTAAGTTGACAAATTTAATGATTTATTCATTCCCAAATTTTCAAACGCGTTTTTCTCTAAACCACGTTTTTCAAATCGGTACCCAAAATTTCTCGAAAACCAATGAACCGATTGCCTTGAGGTTTTTTGTGGTTATTCTATACACCGTTATCTAGTACTTGTCATAGGATTTTTTTTCCGTTACTTAGTTTTAGTTTCATAGGCAAAATAATAACTAATTTTTTGCCCAAAAATCACTATTTATGTTCAAACGTCCGCCATTTTGTCATAAATCGATATTTTCAAAATCGACTATGACAATTACTAGATTATAGTATCTAATTTAATAATCTTTTTGGTTTTTTTTTCAGATGATTTTTGAAGAAACGCCTGTGGGTACCGTATACGCAGATTTTTTTACGACGCTCCAAGGATCATACAATATCCTTGTATATTTTTGATATTTTTAAATAAAGAAAATCAAACATATTTTTGAATGTATATACTTTTGGATAATTAAAATCCCAATCCGAAATTTCAAATAGTTTTCCTTGAAAAAAATCACAAAAATGACCTTTTTTCCGGCTCCTAGGTGTATATCTCCCCTTAAAGCTAAACACTCAAGCTCACCGACGTCGGCATCGGCATACTCGAAAACAAAAATTCCCCTGACCTGGGACACTTTCAAAATCGAAAAAATTCGGAATTTTTTATTTCGCGATATTTATTTCAACTGCTCAATAATCGGGGCTTAAGGGGTTACCCCCACTTGCGATTTTAAAAAAAATCTATTTTTTTTATTGCATTTTTTTGAAGTATAAGTATCTGAGAATATGTCCTGAAAATTTCAAGTCGATCCGAACAAAATTGACTGAGATATGAGCGTTGAAAGAGAAGAATCCGCGTTGAAAGAGCGTTGAAAGAGAAACTTCAAACGCGTCTTTCTCAAAATGGCATTTCTGAAGTCGGTGACCAAGATTACTCGAACTCTAATGAACCGATCTTCTTGAAATTTTGCAGGCTTATTTAATACATAAAAATGTAGTCTTTAATCGTTCGATTTTTTTTTTCGAAAAAAAAATGGCCGTTTTATAGCCAAAAAACGGCCGTTTTTTTTCGTTAAAATCGAACCATTAACTTTGACTGTCCGCCATTTTGTGAAAAATGAATATTTTTTAAAATCCTTCGATTAAAGACTAGTTTATACTCATATTTGACTAAATCCATCCGCATTTTTTTTTCAGATTATCCACTTCGCCGCAATGTTGGTCACCGCAAACCGTGTATATAAAAACATTATTTCATTGACGGCCATTTGCCACTAAACAATGTAATATTTTTCAATAAAAAAATTACTGAAAGTCCTTCAAGATGTGTTCTTTAAGATGGTATATTGATCGATTAAAAAAGTTGTGTAGTTTTCTTTAAAAAAATTCATGAAAAAGGCCTTTTTTTGCGCTACAAGTGGGGCTTAACGCCTTAAAAATAATGTTGATAAAAAAATGCAAACGAGAGACTTTAAGCTTAAAAATTGTTTTTTTGTCGAGCGTTTGGTAAATCGCTGAAAGAAAGTATAATCCATTTTCCGTTCTTTTAATTTTTGTGCCAAGTGTATATTCGTTGCATACGTTCTGGGGTACATCGAGGGCGAAGCGAGAGCGCGAATAATATGATCGATCGTTTCAAACGTCGGGCTTAATTAAATAGACTCCCGAAGCGCTTCCTCGAACAACGATCTCACTGTGTTACGAGAGGAGAGAAGTTGAGGAGAGCCGCAGGCTCGGCGGCTATATATATAGAGTGAAAAAGAATTTCCTCTTAACGCTCCCCTCGTCGTTTCGCCGTAACGATTATTCCTATATATGGACGAGCTCTGATAAGCGAATAATCTCCCCCCTCCCCTCACCTTTCCTCTCTCTCTCACCCGCGTCCCAAACTTGCTGCGCTTCGCCAGCATCGATTCGCCGATGCAACATCAAATAGTCCGCTGAATACCCCCCCCCCCCTGCCCTCTGTCGCTCGACTTCTCCCACGGTAAATGGATAACGAAATAAAAGGGAAATAAATTCGAAAAGTGCACTCGACAATCTGACGAATAAATCATTATAGAGCCTCGCAACGTTCGATTCGCGTCAAGAGTTCACTAGGTTCACTCCTATCGAACTCGATGTGAAACAATGTCGCAACTATTATGATATTATTGCCGCGGATAGATTTCTCCAACGGACCATCCTCCTAATGAAAATGACCGTCGAATCGGTATTATTTTCGGAAATTGTATTTTCTATTGTTACGCTGAGGTTTTTCATTCTTTTGTGAACTTTTTGTTTGCATCGGTTCATTTGAATTTCGAGGAAAAGCGGGGTCATATTTGAAGAAGAAAATCAAAATTATATGAAAATCCAACTGTTGCTTACGAGAGGCAAGAAAAAGATTATTCACTACTTGTTCTGTAATTCTTTTTAATTGAGCCTTTGCTGGTCGTCGCGAACGAGTGCTAGATATGTGTGTGTGTGTGTGTGTGTGTGTGTGTGTGTGTGTGTGTGTGTGTGTGTGTGTGTGTGTGTGTGTGTGTGTGTGTGTATATGAAGGGCATTTGTGTCAACACCCTTGGGGGTACACAAAAAAACATGAATTACTACGATACTACTATATATATATATATATATATATATACATATATATATATATATATATGCATGTAGACATATATACAATTGATTAATTTTCATAGAAATTGAAATATACAGAAATTGGTGCATTCATATCAATTGTCAGCACCGTTAATGGGTACACGAGAAAATGTATTACTACAACTATATAGGTATATATGTATATATGTGTGCATATATATATATATATATATATATATATATATATATATATATATATATATAGGTACATTTTGTTATAAAAATTGAAATTTGTAAAATAGAATTGTACAGAATTTCAGTATTTGAGAATAGAATGAAACTTCATATAAATTTATAAAACTTGGTGCATTTTTATAGTAATTGAAAATGAGAATGTTTTTAAAAGTCGAGAAAAAAAACTATAATGAACTCGAGAAACATTGAATTCAAACCAAATAACTTTTCATTTTCATTAAAATGCTAGACGTGTGTGTGTGTGTGTGTGTGTGTGTGTGTGTGTGTGTGTGCGCGCGCGTGTGCGTGTGCGTGTAGATATATATATATATGTGTGTGTGTGCGTGTGCGTGTGTGTGCGTGCGTGTGCGTGTGCGTGCGTGCGTGTGCGTGTGTGTGTGTGTGTGTGTGTGTGTGTGTGTGTGTGTGTGTGTGTGTGTGTGTGTGTGTGTGTGTGTGTGTGTGTGTGTATATGAGTCTAGATGAATTTCATATCCTACTTTTCATGTCTTTCTCTTAAATAAATAAGTGTTAATATTAATAATTTCATTCTTATTTAATATTTCTTATAATTGGTTTCAATAAGTAACTCATTGAATAATATATATAGATATACGTGTATAGAAATATTCAATTTAAGATGGCAATTGTGAAGAATCCAAACGAAGAAACTTTGAATAGCCGAAAAAAAAATTAACTTCAACTCAACTACTTATTATTGCTAATAAAAACTAAGCGAATACACGCACACACATATTCCTCGTCCGAATTTCGAATTAGCTCGCCAACGTCCATAGCTAAGCAGTCTCTCTCTCTCTCTCTCTCTCTCTCTCTCTCTCTCTCTCTCTCTCTCTCTCTTAAATCTTTCTCGTCCGATGATTCGTCATTCGTGTATATCTTATCGGTCAACAACACGTGTACTCTTCCCAACGTTGCGTGGGCGACGTTCAGTCTAACTAGAATCGTCTCGTCTTCTCTCTCTCTCTCTCTCTCTCTCTCTCTCTTTCTCCTTCCTCAGCTCTATGTCCTTGGCTGCTTTCCTCATTAACTCGCCGATACGATTATTAATGCGATTGACGCATAAATTTTGCCTAAGTGAAAAAAACAAGAACAAATTGCACAACGCCGATTTTTAAAAAACTTTTTTTTTGAATGCCAACAAAAAAATAATATAATTAAACATTATGTAAAGTGATTATTAAAAAAAGATCGAAAATAAACGTAAACACAAATAAATATCATTAACTAATATATGTATATATTTGATTTAGTCCGATTTGCGAAATATCAATTCGACCCAAGTGTCAAAATTTCCATTGTCCAGTGTGTAGGATACGTGTGAAAAGCTCGTATCGGAGGGTCAGAGACCTTCGAGTCGCTCTCTCTCCGGTCACCCGAGGGGTCCTCTTCTCCCTTTATTATTGGCCGCCCCTCGGGCCGCGACCAATTTGAATTGAACGTGGACGCGGCGTGCCCGCGTGAAACGACGCTCATTGGGATGAAAATTATGAACAATGCACCAACATGAAAATACATTTCACGCGATACATTAGACGGCATTGTGTTTTGATATCGCGATGTACATCGCGACGGTCCTCGAACGGAAGTCAATGACGAGGCAATCATACACACGAGGAGGGAGGAAACGGAGAGTCGTTATGTGAAACGTTGAATAAACAGGAGTGTAGTTGTTACGTAGAAAGCGGTCGTCACGAGGTTCCTAATGTTCGTCACAAGTGGAAATATAACACAGGCAGGGTGACAATTATGAGGGAGCCATGTGTTTTTTTTTTAAGGAGGTTGGAGCGTTAGCCACGGTCCAAGATTAAGTTTTAAAAAAATATATGTTATTGTCTAGACTATACTGAGTCTTTGCGAATTTTTTTAATTTTCTTTGCCGCGAGACACCAGAGATAAAAAATCGTTAAGTGTGTTTAATTTTACGTGTGATTAGATGGGCAAGACGGATACGCTAAGGAAGGTGTACATTTTTTTGCTATTTGGCACGAAGATAAACGATTTCTAACAACGGATCAACACAAACTAAGTCTTTGTAACCATTTAGAAGAAAAAACACCCTTCTTGCCTATCGTTTAATTTATTTTTTAGTTTATTTGATTAATTTTTTTTTATCTGATTCCAATGACTCTAAAAGACACCCTGATTTTTTTACATTTTTCGCGACAACCCATAGTCGAAAAAAAAATCTCCGAAAAAAATGCCCCGATTTAAAAATCTGAAAAAATTTCCAAAAATGCGTGATTGTATGTGAAAATTTTGAAGCTACCACCCGCAGTGTAAGTATGATTTTTTCTGTGCTTTCTAAGCGACTAACGTTGACAAAAATAAAAAAAATTCGCTCCGAAAGCACAGAAAAATCATACTTCCACTGCGAGTGATGGGTTAAAAATTTTTACGTATAATCACGCATTCTTGGGAATTCTTTTTTTTTTTTACTAAGGGTTATTTCGAAAAAAGTAAAAAAATTCAGGGTGTCTTTTGGAGTCAATGGAATCAGATAAAAAGAAATAAATCGAATTGGCGGGGGTCAGGGAAAAAGTCCACCGGATTCACGTGGAATACCTTTTATATATATATATATATATATATATATATATATATATATATATATATATATATATATTATGGTGGCACAAATTTGAGCTTTAAAGAAAAAAAAAATTGTCGCGAATGCTGCGAGCGGTCGAAAAATATTGAGAAGTCGCTCAAACCTCCCAAAAATTCAAATTTTCATTAAAAAAAATTTTTTTTTGTCCACTCCTCATCCATGAATTTCACTCTTTATAATTTTTAAATTAACCTCGCGGAAACTCTACCTGGCCAATGAATAATTTAGTGGTCGCTCAAGAAGCTTCGAATTTCCCCATTTTCGCCAATTTTTTTTACAGATTTTTCAAATTTACCTCACCCTTGTAACCCAAGAATTATAATTTTTTGTCTCATAAAATAATTATTGAAAGCTCTTGTCCGTAGACAAAATTATAGGTAGTTTTATTCGTAAAACTGAAATGGCAGCTGTTTTCCGCGCATCGTAATGCGTCCCACAGTTGGTCTCGTTAGTCAAACTGCGGACCAATCGTAGCTGTACTCTGTGACGAGCGACGCCATAATACAATAATACATAATAATACATAATAACACATGTCGTCTAATTGGTGTTTGTTACAAATTATTATAATAAATTATTCAGAAAATTTAACACTTCGCTGTTTATTTTGTTTTTATGCTACAAGGAATTATAGTGCATGCGAGATTTATTTTTTTGGCGAAAATTGTAAATTTCGAAAACCTTGAGTGACCACTAAATTTTCATTGGCAGGCTAGAGCTTTCGCGAGATTAATTAAAAAATTATAAAGCGTACAATTCATGGGTGAGAAGTGGATGAAAAAAAATCTAAACACTTGGAAAAAAAAACTTTTTCAAAGGGGTTAGGCTACTGTGAAAATTTCGAAAAATCGATAGTCGCTTGAGGCAACTCAAATTGGAGAGGAAGCTCCAACATATGGTGCGGGAATCGCAGATTGAAGGTAAACTTATGATTACAACGATATAACTGCTAGTGAAACTTTAAACGCGTATTTCTCGGAACTACGTTTTTCAAAACGGTGTACATTTTTCTACATCCAATCAACGGATTGACTTGAAACTTGGTACACTTATCCAGTGTGATAGTAGTTGAGTCTTGACCGACGTTTTTATTCCTAACATTTTTTTCATTGGTTATTAACAATAATGATGCAA
The DNA here is from genome assembly GCA_963210295.1 of Ophion ellenae. Lineage (NCBI taxonomy): Eukaryota > Metazoa > Arthropoda > Insecta > Hymenoptera > Ichneumonidae > Ophion > Ophion ellenae. The sequence continues at coordinate 36,765,144 of OY723393.1, forward strand.
AGTTTCGCTCGAAAAATGGAGAAAAAAAATGCAAACTTTTTTTTCAAAGACTTATTCCCGGGAAGCGATGTGTGCAAATACTTTTTCATCCGCCGTGTATATACATATATATATACACGTCTCGTATCGGCTGATTCGATTTTTTTCGACACTCTGTAAAGGAGGAAATCCACAAATAATATTGTTCGACGGGCATCGCGACGTGACTGCGCGTTGCCCTGATGCGTCGTTGCATTATCGTACGTGTATATATATATATATATATATATATATATATATATATATATATATATGGCTAATCTAGCGGAGCGAAACACAGAGAAATGGGAAAAAAGGCCTTTCGCGGATCAAGTAACGCATGCGTGTTTTTTCTTTTCCTTCATTCTCATTATTATTATTTTTATATTTTTTCGTATTTTTTTACTATTTACATAATTATTTTTATTTTTTTAAAATATTTTCATTATCAAAATGTATTTTAATAATATTTTCTGTTCTTTCTCTAATAATAATAATAATTATTATTATTATTTATGGACAATCATCACAGTACGAGAATTTATAGTGTAAAGTCGATACATTGTATGTGCGCACTTTAATCATCATCATCATCATCTACACACACACACACAGAGAGAGAGAGAGAGAGAGAGAGAGAGGGAGATTTTATATATATATATATATATATATATATATATATATATATATATATATATATATATTTGACCACCTTGCCCTATGACATTCCTTATGACACTAAAGGCACTTTAAGGGCCATCCTAGTAGTCAATTGTCCCCATACACAACATTACGTGAACGCCAATGTCTTTAAAATCCCCTTCAAATAAATATCAGCATAATTGTCATAAAAGTTATTTCCAGAATCGTCCGGTCGCCAAAAATCACGGATTCGTTTGAAGAATATTCAAGAACTGTCCTCAAAGTCGCCGGATGTGCCGATAGCCAACGTTACATAGATGTAACGAGTTTAAAATGTCCTTTCCATATGTGTGTGTGTGCGTGTGTGTGTGTGCGCGCGCGTGTGTGTATGTGTATGTATTGTATATATAAATATATATATATATATATATATATATATATATATATATATATATATATATATATATATATATATATACACACGACGAGCCGTCGCAAAGGTTCCTGAATTCTCAATGCCCTAGTGGGCCTGAAAGCGATCGAGCAACGGAGTGTCGAATGCACATGCACATGTCGCATATGTGCCTTGTCTTCCCACCCTGCCATTCTTCCTTTCGCAGCGCCTCGCTTTAGCCGCGTGGTCTCGTGAGTGACGAAGGCTATGAAAGCTTGAAAGAAAGATGCCCCTGCGTGCTCACTCGACCAGGATTCCTTTGGGGTTGAGGGATACACCTTTTTTTTATGGTCGATCTATGTTGCACGGAGCGATATCTCTATAGCACTTGTGTCGCAACGGAAGCGATGGATATCGATCATTTTTTTGCGATCCGATTTTGTCATCGATCATTTGGAACTTTTATAAAGATATTGAGAAATTGCACAAAAAGTGCAAATTGTAAAATAAATGCCACGAATTAATTCGATATAGAGTAATTAGTGTTATCAGATCGAAAGTGAGGAATGAGTTGATTGTAACATTATCATTGCAATTTTCAATTGTAAAATAAATGCCACGAATTAATTCGATATAAAGTAATTAGTGTTATTAGATCGAAAGTGAGGAATGAGTTGATTATAACATTATTATGGCAATTTTCAATAGTTCGACGTATTTTTTCATTATTGTTATATTAGTACTGATTGAAAAGATTTTATAAAATAATAAGAGATAGAATTTGAGAGTATTAATTTTTGAGGCGTTTTGTATTATGATTTTAGTCGCGAGAAAAAAACAACTATGGAGGCTGATAATGAATTGTCGATTAAAAAAAAAGAAAACTGAATTGTCAATTAAAAATAATTTGAACAAAAGCAGCGGCGCTGATAAAATACGAAGAATGAGAACGGAATTATGGGTTGAAAAATAAATTTAAAAAGTGAATTATCAAATTCAAAATTGAAAAAAATATATATTTTGCAATTGTGCAATATTGAATCCACTGTTTTTTCATTTTCTCTCCCGTGTTTTTTTGCTTCTCCTTTTAAATCAGTTTTTAACAGAGAGTGTCCTCGCGAGTTAGCCGTCGTGTATATATATAATTCGATTATCAATTACCGAGTTATGGATAATTCTGGAACACCGGATGCGGGGTCTCGGTGGGGCGCGATATATTTAAAGAGTACCGGGACCAGCCTCTGGCGACATCGTCATGTACCGCCACTTTAAAGTTACAGGTCACGTGTAATTATAGTTCTTTACACGTACATACACCTGAGATGCAAGTGGACGTCCTGCGGAATTTCCAGTTATATTCTCGCCCGGGTAAACCTCCAAAAATGATGGAATTCTTTCTTTCGATACCGAGGAAAACGGTATCCGGGGTATCGAACCCAAATCCTGAGAACCCCACTCTCAGGATTTGTGATTGGTATTTTTTTTTAAATTTAAATGTACGTAAACTGGAAAAAAAGGCCAAATTGATAGGTGATAGAAGTAATCAATTTCAATCAATTCGAAAATTAATTTAAATTATTAATTGACAGAATTAATCAACGTTAATCAATTTCAAAATTAATCAAAATTAATAATTGCCGAAATTAATCAACATCAGTCAATAAAAAAATGACAATAATGAATCGTCAACAGGAAAGTTCGAGAACTGATTAAAATTAATAATTTACCGAGTCGATCAAACTCAACTAATTAGTAGATTAATTATAATCATGAATTGGCAGAATTAATCAACTTCAATCAATTTGAAAACTAATCATTATGATCAAGTGCCAGAATGAATCAACTTCAATAAATTTGAGAATTAATCAAAATTATTAATTGCCAATATGAATTAATTACAGTCAATAAAACAATTCGTAAAAATCAATCATTGACAGAACGAACAAACTTCAATCGGTTCGAGAATTAATTCAAATAAAAAATGTACATAAGTAATCGCCCTTGACCAATTGAAAAATTAATTACTATTCATAATGTGCAGAATGCATAAACTTCAATAAAATAAAAAATCAAGCCCGATTAGAAATCAATCGAGATTTTTGTTTATTTACGTTCGTTTCAAGGGGCAATGACACTTGACGTTTTTTTATTTTTCGTTGACATTTCTACGCCGTTAAATGCGTAATTTTACGATCACAAGAATACAGAAGTATAAGACTGTACAGGCGCACGCTCGACCGAGCGGAACACGCCTAACATCCAACGTACACTGGAGATAAATATTTCCGACTCTCGCGCCGCTCGAGCCTTTTACGGCGAGTTGTAGCCTCAATGTAGTATGCACTCGTGCGTTCGATCGTTCGAACAAGCGTCGCGATGTTTTACTGATCGATTAGTATAGTGTGAGAGACGAAGAACGATTTCTTTAGCGATCAAATCATTTCTCGCTTTTTCCCATCCCATAAATTCCCCTCTTTGTCACACTGAGACGAAAGTCAATGGTATTTCCAAAAAACGCTCATGGTGAAAGAGGGGACAGTGAAATTCGTGGTAGTTTATTGACACTGCAATCATAACATGGCTGACACGACTACAAGCGAAAAGTACACCTAAACATGCGATTTGGGTGGCGTGTTTGACTATCAATAGCGAAATGATTATTCGCTATTGTGGAGAGCTCGACAATATAGATATGGGTAATTCAGTGCTATAACAAAATATATTATGAATATTGATACAAAAGTTACACTTAATAAATCCTTGATAAATATTTTCTATATTATATATTCTAATTATTCTATATTATTTTACTTTCGAGAAAAACGCGTTTTACTCGAAATGAGATTTGTCAAATTTGCTGACATTGTAACTCAAAGAGCAATTATCCGATTGACTTGAAATTTGATTTGAGTACTCTTGAATATATTTACTCCACAATGACGTAGGATATTTTTGATTGGATGGAAATTGACGATTTGGCATTTAAAAAACGACCATTTTATGGGCAAGAAAACTGACTTTTTTTTCATAACTACGCCATTTTGTTGGATTTTGATATTTTTCGAAAATCCTACATCATTGTACAGCAAATACCTTTCAGTTTAACGACATTTTATCCTTTTTCGGTTTCAGCTACTCAATCGACCGGAATCATGTCAGCTGTGGAGGAACTTTTTTTTTGGCGCCTCCGAAGGCAGCCCATAAGTAGATTCGGTCTCAATATTTTTCTATGAAAAAATTTTGTAATATATTTCCGAAACATTTAATTGAGTACTTTGCTTCCGAAAAATTCCCGAAAATCACCCAAATTTTCAGCGTTCATACTGGTATAGCCTCTTAATGGCTATAGCGCATATCATACGATTTGTTATAGATGCAAAAATAACAAAATGGCGGACATTTAAAAAAAAGTGTTTTTTCAGTTTTTGGCAAAAAAATAGTAAATATGATCATTTAAAAAAATCCTTGATATGCACTATAGCTATAGTTGTAAAGCATATGTGGTCAAAATTCTATAAGAATCGGTTGAATAGTTTCGAAGATTTTATCAACAAGCCGTCAAAAAACGTTGTTCCGAGAAAAACGCGTTTAAAGTTTGTTTGGGTTACATAAATGCATAACAAAAAATTTGTATGTATTTCGAAAGTGTATTTATTGAGTGCAACAACTTTTATATCATTATCTATAATATAAACCTATCGAAAAAATTCATAAAAATAGCCTTTTTTAGCGTCTACAGTGAGAAGACCCCTTAAGTTTTGTTCAGTTAAACTTCTACTATTCTTTTCAAGTTTGTACAATTCATAGGGTTAACATTGACGTTTTTCGGGCATAATTTGTTAGAAGACCTTATGAAAAGGGACTATTCGAAAAGAATTATAGTAAAGTTTACTTATAGCGAAGACGTAATTCATTTGCAGTTCAAGCAACCGCAGCTTAATAGTTTTAAAAACTACGCATGTCTCACAAACTATTACACAGTATGTTGCATTGCAAAAATAGGATATCAGTTCAACGCTTTTTCTTGTAGTTCACCTTTTGTTCTTGTAGAACACACATTACTAGGCATTTAGCAGGTCGTATCATATGATATGGTATAAATCTCTATTATATTACCATATAATAGAGATTTATACGTTTTTTTACAAAACCATTGCGCCAAAAATCCATTTAAACAGTGACTTATATTAAAAAAAAAAGATCTGTGCAAAATTTCACCAAAATCGTATTTTATTTTATTTTGGATTTATGAAATATTCTATCCATTTAGTAGACGGGCATTGAGACTTTGTACCAACACTCGAATAACACACCAAATCCGCGTATAGCAGGTCGTATCTTGTAATATGCTATAAATCACTATAAACATCGTAGCAAATCACAGGCAACATTTTTAATCGATGTATATATATTTCAGTTCACTATTAGAATTCTCGCAGAATTTCTTCCAAAATGATCCTTCCCTCCCAAAAGCAGACGAAAAAAAAGTAACCATACCGAAAATCTATATTTATCGTGAAAATAAATTATTTCAGTCCAAGCAGAGCGACAATGGTGCACAGGAAATCGGAAAATGAATACCTGCATTTATTCTCATCAAAATTCAAGCGCTGAATAAAATAACCCGCTCAACGAACGGCCACAAGGAAATTTCATGGTAACATTTCAATTCCACCGGAGCTCCGCGATGTATCTATTTAATAAATAAATAATTTTATCTATTTTGATGCACCGGCTTGCTCGTGTACGGTGCAATTTTTTCTCGCGTTTTCTCACGCCTTCCGTTCGCGCATTTATCATCGAAGCGATTTATTTTCCTTCTAGTCCGGTACGGATTTGATTTACGACCGGAATTCTTTTCTTCGACAAAGAAGCAAAGAACATTCAATTGGACGGAGCGACGAGGAAGGAGAAATTATTTATTTATTTACGTGTATATTTTTTTGCGGTGTTTCAACGTATGGCGTTGCAAATTTTTACTCGAAATAATAAAGATGGAGGATGGTAGGTGGCCAAAAAAATGCCTAATGGAAGAAGAGCAATTTTAAATGATGGCTCATGAAAATAGAGAAAATCGATTTTAAACACCAATGGAAAACGTAGGTGAAGGGGCAATCTGACAAGCCATGTGGAATAGAAATGTAAGGGAGCTGAAAATAAAAATAGAAAAAGGCCAAAAAAATTTAATCGGTCAAGAAAGTCAATACGATTGGAGAAAAATCAAATGATGATGAAATTTGCATTGTTGGATTGCGACAAAAGTTTATTTTTATTTTATTGCTCACTTTCTTTTTCGTCGATTTACGCTACGAAAATCATTGAAATGATTTCTCTTATCCTCATTAGAGATCTACGATCTTGGGAATAAAAAAAAATTATTCATTATACTAAAAATGAAAAAAAAAAAAGAATTTTCGGTGCATTTCAACGTGGCAAACTTCAACACCATCAAAATGGATGCGTCAACATACAGCAAGAAATACAAACATAGGAAACAAATGTAAAATAATTGATGTAAATGAGAAAGGAGGGGCATTTATGTGAACACCCTTAAAAAGGGTACACGGAGAGAATTAAATGTTAAAAAATACCGTGCAGTAACGGTAACCAAATGACAACCCTGAAACTTTACTTATTATTACTGAGTAAAACACAGATTTTTCACGAAAATAAAATAAATTTTTTTCTTCAGATAGAATATTTTACCAGATTTTTTCGTAAATTTTGATGTGTAACAAAATACGCAAAACTTAAATTGAAAAATATATAACATCAGCGAATTTTTACTGTGCATTTTATTATTTTATGTCTTTCAAAAATGTCTATAAAAAAGTATCGTCTTTGTAAAAGTTATTTTAAGATTTATTATAAAATTTAATGAGTGTTATAGGAAAATGTATTGTGCTCTCGGTTAAAATTATCGTGCGCGCTACCCTTCTTGTATAGTAAAATTCTAGCTATGTATTTGAAATTTTCTGTGACGTGATTAAAAAAAAACTTGACGCATACGAATTATTATGTTTTTCTCACTTGTCACCACATTGAAATATACCACGGTAATTTTTACCATGAAATTCACGACAAAAATTAGTTTTTAATTCTCTCCGCGTATAAATAAAATAAAATACTACTACTACTAAATAGATGAATAAATAAATAAAAAAACAAATAAATATCTACACTGAACTTGAGTACGAATAAAAAGTTTATCGAGATCCCTTTTCGTGTTTATTCGTACCGCTGGTACAATTTCCTCCATACAGGTATTAAAAAGCGATCAACCCCTCCGCGTCAATCACTTCGTACCAGATTTTTCTGCGATCGTCCCTTTCAAATATGCATAAACATATAAAATTCATACTCGTCACCCCAGGAGCCCTTTTATTTGCCATTACTTTATCGATTGTCTCTCCCGCATTTTGCGATCCCAGCAAAAATCCAACTGCAAATGCAGGGAGGAAAAGAAGGTACCACGATGAGCCAGATATAAATGATTATCACGCCAACGTCGAGCAGAGGTGGGGAGGCATAAAAAACGAGGTTACAGATGGAAAAAATCGAATATCCAATTACCCTGATGTTGTATACACGGGCATGTACAATAGCGCACTGCGCACGTTAATATTCTCGATCAGACTGATCGAAGCTTCGCCATAATTAATTTCTTGTCGTTTTTCAGCCAATTTATCGTTTTCTCAACCGCTCGGCTGCTCTCTACGGTTCGCAGTTTCCATCTTTCCGATACTACGGTCCGTGCACTCCGAGAATAGAACTTCAAATTGTGATTCCATGAATGGAGAGTCTTTCTCGCGTGTGTGCGATTTATAATTGATCGGTTGACGACAGGGCCTGTAAAATGTCGTGTCGGTCCAAAGTCATCTTGCGATTATCGATCTTCGGAAATATCGACGTCTACATGTACCTACGTACGTGGGCACGTATACAATTTTCGTCCGATTAGACAAGCGGGATGGAATAACGTCGTCGGCCAAAATCAATTTAACGTCTCGGACCAACGACGGAGCGAGGGCTGAGCATTTTCGGAATCTCGATTACGATCGTTCGCAACCGATTGCATGGTGGTGGGTGATGCAACAAGCTACGAAAGTTAATGCGACCTGTTACGTGAGCCGATTAAGGGGGGAGATACCTTTGGGTGAGGAAAAATATGCTGATTTTGACGAGCTTTTTTCAAAAAGGAAAAACTTTCTCGCTATTTTTGAGGTTTAGGGTATTTTATTACCACATGTGGCTGTTACATGGAATTTTGGTTTTTTATTTATAGTTTCAAAATGGCGGAAATATTGCTAGAAAGGCATAAGAGAAGGAAAAGAGGGGGGGGAGAGGGAGGGGGGGAGAGGGAGGAGAGAGAGAGAGAGAGAGAGAGAGAGAGAGAGGAGAGAGAGAGAGAGAGAGAAGAGAGAGAGAGAGAGAGAGAGAGAGAGGAGAGAGAGAGAGAGAGAGAGAGTGAGTGAGTGAGTGAGTGAGTGAGTGAGTGAGTGAGTGATGTGAGTGAGTGAGTGAGTGAGTGAGTGAGTGAGTGAGTGAGTGAGTGAGTGAGTGAGTGAGTGAGTGAGTGAGTGAGTGAGTGAGTGAGTGAGTGAGTGAGTGAGTGAGTGAGTGAGTGAGTGAGTGAGTGAGTGAGTGAGTGAGTGAGTGAGTGAGTGAGTGAGATTCAAACAAATGGATCATAATAAAAAAATTATAAAAAATGACTACGTTCATGAAAAATCAATTAATAACGTCATCATTAAATTTAAATAAAAAATATCATTAAAGTAAAATTAAACATAAAATATAAAAATTTCATCACTATTATTATTCTGTAAAAATTATTACTGTATATATTGTCGCTATGGCCCAACGTTGTTCGGCCTGGCTTTGGAGGACATCGACAAAGAATGCGAAGAAAAAGGAGTGGGGGGGACAGTTATGGGGGGAAAGAAGTTTTACGCGCTGAATATGCGGACGACATAGCGCTATTGGCAGAGAGGGAAGAGGAGCTGAGGGGATGTTGAGGGGGCTGGAAAGGTTTGAAAAAACATCAAAAATGGAAGTGAATGTACAAAAAACAAAGATAGTGATCTTCAGAAAGGGTGGGAGAAGGAAGAAAACACAGGAGTGGGAGTACAAAGGACAAAAGATAGAAGTAGTCAAGGAGTTTAAATATTTGGGTTTCTGGTTTTCGTCAGGGAACTCCTTAGCTAAACACCTGAGCATGGTGGTGGCAAAAGCGAGGAAGGCGGCAAATTCTGTGTGGGGGGTGCTGAAGAGAGCGAAAATAGATGGTTTGAATTATAGGCTGCAGCTGATGGAATCGCTGGTGAAGGCAGGAGTGCTGTATGGGGTGGAGGTTTGGGGGTGGAAAAGGAGAGAGGAAGTAGAGAGGCTGCAAGCGAGATACGTAAAGATGGCAATGGGGGTAGCACGAAACACGCCGGGTTACATCTGGAAATTAGAGAAGGGCGAGGCAAAAGGAGCATAGAGGTCGAGGCGAGACGAAGAGCAAGCGACTACTTGCTAAAGATTCTGGACATGCCGAAGGAGAGGTGGCCAAAAATCTGCCTAAGAGAGGAGATAAGAAACATAGGAAACGGGAACGAGTCGAAATGGGGAAGGGAACTTAGGGATGCCATGCGGGAAGTTGGGGAGGGAAGGATTTTAAACATGATGAGAGAAGGTGGCAGCTTGAAAGAAGTCAGCGAAATTCTGAAGGAAGGCGTAGAAAAGAAAAAGGACCAAGACATCCAAAAGGATTGGACAGGGGTGGACAGGTCGACATATAATAAAAATATATAAGAGAGATAAAGGAGAACATGGCAGAGGAGAGATATTGGAAACAGAGAAGGGCTGGCAGGAGCAGTTAAAGAGGAGTGGGCAAGGCTGAGGTGCGGAAACGTAGGAAAAGCGGGGAAAAAAGGGTTCGAGAAATGGATGTGCGGGGTATGCAAGAAGGGAGGAGGAGACGATGGAGCATATCTGGAAATGCGAAAAAGCGAGAAGAAAGATCAAGCGGAAGTGGGTAGAAGGGGTGGATAAGTGGAGGAAGGGAAGAGAAGGAGATAGCCTCGAATACTGGTGGATTGAGACGTTGAAAGGAGGGATAGTAAAGGAGATCTGTTATTATACCAAAGAGTTCGAAAAGATAGCAAGGGGAGAACCGTGACCGCGGGGAACAGTCTCAAGACAGACTAGCAGTCACTGGAGATTAAAGAGGTGGCAGAGTAATAAGAATTAAGAATAGGATTAAGGACATAAATATAAAGCGTGCAATGTATAAACTGGGGAGGGGTATGTAAAAAGCGCAAAGCGTTGTACAAGAGGAAACAATACAAATACAAATACAAATACAATATTGTCGCTATGATTATTGTCATTGCTGTTGTTGGTCATATCGTTAATAACTTAAAATGATCATGTTAACAATAACAACGATAGCAATAATTATGGTAATAGTATGAATAATAATAATAACAAAAGCAAATGATAATAATGAGAATATCATTTATTTGTTTTTATTACTGTTAGTATTTGTTTATTTATTATTATTATTATTATTGTTGTTATAGAAGTCGATGTTGTTCTACCATTACTGTAATCGATATTGTTACTACTTGTTATTGTTGTTGTCGTTGCCAATGTTATCAGCATGGTATATCATTTATTATTGTTGTAATCATTGCTGGCGTTGTTGTTGATTTGCCATTTTTATCATTATTGCTATTCTTGCTGCTGCAATTCTTAATATTCTGGTTATCATTATGATTAATATCGTTGGCATAGATTTTCGATTATCATTGCAATTGGTATAACTATTCTTTTCACTTCCATCGTCATTATTGTTTTCATGAATATTATCTTCGATACTATTATGGTTTGTTGTTTCATTATCTTATAATCGTGAACAAAAAGGTCATGAAATCAAAAGTAAGATGGAAAAAAAGTAATGGAGCCTGGATATAACATATAAATCTTAAAAATAATTAACGATAAATTAAATGACAGCCATAATAATTAAGCAGTAAGTAGTAGCAATGATACAAATAAAAAAGAGAAAATAAAGAGAAGTAATAACAATGATAAAATAGAGAGAGGGAGCAAAGAGAAAGAGAGGCAGAGGGGTAAGAGGAAATGAAAGAGGAGGGAAGAGAGAAAAGGGCAGGAAAAGAGGTGAGGTAAGAGAAGAGAGAGTGAGAACAATTTGTGCTCGTACGTAAGAGGGTTCGTTTTACGGGTTCCCAAACGAGGACTTCCGGCTGTCGCTCGATCGCCACAGACGACCCGGTAACTTTACTGGGCCGATCTCGGTGCAACGAAGCACGAATATTCTCCTCTCAGTCCCACTCACTCGCTGTCCCAACGCGCACCAAAGCCCCGGGTGTGCGCTCGCGACAAGTTCCTGTGCGCGACGACTCGCCCATAGAGAGTAGCAAGTGACCGGCTCTGGTATTTAAAGTACACGGAGGGACGAGCAGCTGCCCCTCGTTGCGGAATTTCACGAAAATTAAATTACCTCCGCTGGCCGCCGAACCCCCCGAAAAATCAAATTCGTCTCGGATTAATGAAATTGGGTGCGTGCAAAATTCGGAGAATTTTAAGATTCATTCCTCCACATGTGTGTGTGTGTGTGTGTGTGTGTGTGTGTGTGTGTGTGTGTGTGTGTGTGTGTGTGTGTGTGTGTGGTGCGTGCGTGCGTGCGTGCGTGCGTGCGTGCGTGCGTGCGTGCGTGCGTGCGTGCGTGCGTGCGTGCGTGCGTGCGTGCGTGCGTGCGTGGCGTGCGTGCGTGCGTGCGTGCGTGCGTGCGTGCGTGCGTGCGTGCGTGCGTGCGTGCGTGCGTGCGTGCGTGCGTGCGTGCGTGCGTGCGTGCGTGCGTGCGTGCGTGCGTGCGTGCGTGCGTGCGTGCGTGCCGTGCGTGCGTGCGTGCGTGCGTGCGTGCGTGCGTGCGTGCGTGCGTGCGTGCGTGCGTGCGTGCGTGCGTGCGTGCGCTGCGTGCGTGCGTGCGTGCGTGCGTGCGTGCGTGCGTGGCGTGCGTGCGTGCGTGCGTGCGTGCGTGCGTGCGTGCGTGCGTGCGTGTGTGCGTGCGTGTGTGTGTGTGTGTGTGTGTGTGTGTGTGTGTGTGTGTGTGTGTATATATAATCTAATTGTTTATTGAATGTATAGAAAAGTATATACGCGCTTGTAATTGTCATAAAATATCTTGTGACTTATTTACTTCCTTAACAGGAGATATACACCTAGATGGTCGAGGTCGAGGATTTAGAAGCTATGAACATTCCGTCGACCGTAGAAGACCTACACTATGGGCCTGGTATCGATGATTCCATGTATGTTGACAAATTTCATGATTTATTCATTCCCAAATTTTCAAACGCGTTTTTCTCAAAACCACGTTTTCCAAATCGGTACCAAAAATTTCTCGAAAACCAATGAACCGATTGCCTTGAGGTTTTTTGTGGTTATTCTATACACCATTATCTAGTGCTTGTCATAGGATTTTTTTTTCCGTTACTTAGTTTTTGTTTTACAGGCAAAATAATAACTAATTTTCGGCCCAAAAATCACTATTGTAAAAAAGATTTTTTTACAACGCTCCAAGGATCATACAATATCCTTGTATATTTTTGATATTTTTAAATAAAGAAAATTAAACATATTGTTGAATGTATATACTTTTAGATAATTAAAACGCCAATGCGAAATTTCGAATAGTTTTCCTCGAAAAAATCACACAAAATGACCTTTTTTCCGGCTCCTAGGTGTATATCTCCCCTCAATACGTATAGGACAAAGTTTCAAGTGTATTTTTATTTTGTTTTGGCATATTATTGATATCCATTAATGAGTACTGATATCAATAATTATATACCTGTTATTTATGTGAAATTTAAGAAAGAAATCCACGTCCATGACATATATATATATATATATATATATATATAATATATATATATATATATATATAAAAGTTAGGCATATCATGGACAACTATTTATTTCTACATTTTTACACAAATAATAAATATATTATTATTTATATCAGTACTTATTAACGAATATTGATAATAGGTCAAAAAAATCACAGCAACTATAATACGACATAATATATAATACGAAACTATATTTATATATACAAGGTATCCCAAAAACCAACGACAATATTGCAGGTGCTGACACGCCAGCTCATGATGATTCACAATAACCAAATATGACCGCAGTAAAAGTGTCAAAGTTTTCGAGATACTCACACTCTTGTTAGTGCACTCGAGCGCCGATACACCAGTGTCGATTATGCATATATATATATATATGTGTGTGTGTGTGTGTGTGTGTGTATGTATATGTATATGTATGTATGTATGTATGTATGTATAATGTAAGATATATAATATATATATATATATATATATATATTGTAACAATATGAAAATTCATATAAATATATGCCAATAAGTAGCAAAGATACGTAAAAATGTGCAAACAATTTGAGATCGGTCAAATTTCGATTATCTATACAAAATCCTCGAAGTGGACGAAACGCAATCAATTAATCGACAAAGCATCCCCCCCCCCCCCTTTTTTTTCTTCGCGACACTCGAAACTCGTTTTCGTAGTATCTTTTGAAGAAACAAAAAAATTAAACGCGTCTTTACGGGCAATTTGTTCGATTATTCGATCCGCGAAGGATTCTCTGCTATTTGTTAAAGCACGCGATCGATCCGAAGGTTTTCTCCCGCAGGATGCATCCTTTATAATCACCGATAATTGGATCGGACAACGCTTAATTAAACGCCGAAGATGCCAAGCCCTTCGACCTCTCGCCGCAGACAATTTGCTCTCTCTCTCCCTCTCTCTCTCTCTCTCTCTTCCTCTCCTCATTCTTCCCACCAGCACTCCTTCGTTTCTTCCCACCGAATGTTCCTTTTTCCTCGATTTTTCCCTTCACCCCCCCTTGCTCTCGTCACTTTGTCGTAACCGAAAAAAAAACGACGAGAAAAACGTCCGGAAGCAACGCGACACAAAAAGGGTGATTTTTTTTCTTTTCGAGGAGGAAGAAATTAAAAACATTAGGGAAACGTGGTCTTTGCCCGGATGTCAAGGGGGACTTTATCGCAACGACGGATCGACAAATTTCTCGCAACAATAACCGAAAGGTCCGAAAGCTCCTTCACCTCTCTCTCCCTTCTTGGCTCGAAGCCATTTGGCACTGAAAGGGCCAGCCCTTCCACGATCTCCGACAACTGCCCTCACGTTTTTGCTTCCCTACCACAAAACTCGCCAAGTTTTCGACGCTCCTTGAAACGCTCAAAATCTTCGTTGGTTTTCCGCCACCAAAATTATGGTCCATGCAACGTGATTTCGATTAAAATTATATCCGGTGCAACGTGATTTGGATGAAAATGATTTTCGATGCAACGTGATTTGGATGACAATGATTTTCGATGCAACGTGATACGGATGAAAAATTATTTCAATCCAAATCAGGAGATACGAAGGATGACTGAGAAAGAAAAAAATGTGCCTCCCTCATCGTTTCGTGACATCGCCAACGATGCGGCCTAGGTCAATATCCCGCTCGCGGGCACACGGCATCGTGCCGCATAAAGCTCACTGCTTCTTGTCGAGGATCGTAACGCGTGCGTGCGATCTCCAGACCCCCCCCCCCCCCGCTCCTCCTGACGTCTATTTTACCGCGAAAAGTGCACGGGAAAACGTGAACCGGCGCAACGACGTGAATGTGCAGTCTCTCAGGCCAAAAATAGCACAGCCCTCTCCCACTCTCCGTCTACGTTTTCCATGCATCAACTACGTTAGTGATGCACAACCCCGGGGCTGCTAATCTACACATTGTTAACCACGACTATTTTACATAACCAAACTGCATTTTATTCTTATTGTTAATATTATAATATTTTTACGAATATTAATATCTATTTCTATTGTGATTCAGACAAATGGATCATAATAAAAAATAATGAAAAATTAATAAGAAGTTCATGAAAAATAAATGAATAATATCATTGAATTAAAATAAAAAATATCATTAAAGTAAAATGAAAAATATTATTTCTCTATTATTATTGTTTATAATATCACTATGATTATTGTCATTGCTGTTATTGTTCATATCGTTAATTGTTAAAAATTA
>OY723393.1:36780542-36802758 GCA_963210295.1 Ophion ellenae
ATTTTTTAAAATAAATTCGTTGACTGGAAGCGATTCAAACGCGATTATCTCGAAACATAATTTTCAAAGTCGGTGCCAGATGTATCTCGAAAACGGCTCGTCCGATTTTGTCCAAATTTGGATACAATATTCTTCGATAGTTTTTCTCGTTCGCTACGTGGGATTTTTTTGAAATTTTCACTTTTGACGGTATTGCGACCGTTTTAATTTAACATTCGTTTTTCGTTCGCAATTTCCGACGATTTTGGATTGCATACACATTGCATAAAAAAGCAATGGTTCAATCAAATGAAAAACCCCAACGTGGCGAACGAGAAAAACTATCGAAGAATATTGTCTCCAAATTTGGATAACATCGGTTTGAATCGCTTCCAGTCGGCGAATTTATTTTTAAAAATTCCTAAACATACCTCAATGTACATATTTTCCAATTTAAAAAAACCCGGTTCCCATCGAAACATTAGTTTTTGAGATAAAAATTCCCGACGTTTGCCTTTTTTTCTTGTCGTTTACTCAGGTACCTCCCCTTAAGGAACACCACTGGGACAGGTGAAAAATCAATTTTTGGGGCATTTTGTCAAAGTATGTATATATTCAACAATATTTGCAAAAAAAATTCAAGTAAAAATATTGAAAATTTACCAAGTCAGAGACGATTTAGCGAGAACAGGTAGCGCAACGATTTACTACTAAAACTAAAACTAAAACTACTTACTACTAATACTAAAACTAAAACTACTTACTACTAATACTAAAACTTTCAATGGCGTATTTTCTCGAACCGACTGTTCTCGACCCGGCGGGAATCATAATTCTAGCTGTAATTGGCGGACTTTCAATTTAAAAAAAAAACCAAAATTTCTGTAATTGCAGTAAATATCGTTGTAGCCGTTTTTTCAATTTGGTATTTTTTGAGCCCCCAATATTCGTAAACATTTCGCCAAAATTACACAGTTGGAAAACCCAAACAATTACAATTCCCGAGTCGAAATTTTTAGCCTCCTCTGAACCCTCGCAGGACCCATTTCTTTTGTAATACATAAGCCGCCAGCCTCCGTTGAACCGACAAAACCTCATTTGTCGAGTTCAGTGCCATGAAGAGACCTCCTCTTGGTCTAGGGTAGCCTCGGCTAGACCTCCCAAACCTTCTCTCGACCCCCAGTTTTAGTGAAACGGGCAGAGCACAGGCCTCCTTAACCTGCTTTCAATCTCAAACTCTTGCCTCGACCCCACCTAACCTGCTTTCGGCCCAAATTCGATATCTCGCCCATCATCATTCCATTGTGGCCTGATCAGTAACCCGTCCGATGACGAAAATAAGACGAAATTAATAAAAATACATCGTCCCCTTATCAAATTATTAGTGCAATATTAATATGCGAAAACAATCAAATTTGCTCAATATCGATTTATTATTATTTTATAGGCAATTCGTAAAAGAATGCTTGTATATACAGTCTTACTCCAATTCTATCGGATTAATGGGCGTTTTCCTGTGA
Organism: Ophion ellenae; assembly: GCA_963210295.1. Lineage (NCBI taxonomy): Eukaryota > Metazoa > Arthropoda > Insecta > Hymenoptera > Ichneumonidae > Ophion > Ophion ellenae. The sequence goes on from OY723393.1 coordinate 36,782,042, forward strand.
GAAAAAATCTCACAGGAAAATTCTTAAAAAATGCCAGTCTATCCAGTATAAGCTTAAGCGACGTTATTCGTCCTTGACATTTCTTCTTAGGCCCTCTAGTTCTTGAGTTACATTGCAGTATCTAGAATTAGTCTTTTTTAGCAAAAAATGAAATAACATTGCGAAAAAAATCGTACAAAACTTTATAAAAAACGCAAATGAAATTCCTGCTACCCCGTTCAAGTTTATCATGGATAAACGTAACAAACTTTTTTTTCATAAGTCATGCGCCCAATTCTCGATGGTCGAAAAAAAGTCGAAAATCAGTCACATATAAAAGTGCGTACCGGGTCGAAAAGAAAATTATAAAAAAATATTTCAGAAAAGCAATATAAAGCTGAATTTATTCCCGTCAAAACGCCGTTCGGTAAATTGGTTATCTTTTTTTTTACGAAGCTGTGTAACTTTTAGTGCAGCAAGAAATATCGACTGGTGTATCCAAACTTTTAAGCGACGGTATATATCATATAATACTATATATATATATATATATATTATATTCGAAATATGTAGTTGCATTAATATATTCAAATATACACTGCCAGTCAAAAGTATTCGGACACTTCAGATAACTGCAAAACTTAATATCACTTTGGATCATTGCAAACTTATGGTAGAATAATAATGATTTTACGAAGATACTATAAAGCTCTGTATAATTACTTAATTATATAGATCTTTATAGTATCTTCGTGAAATAATAAATGAAATGAATTATATTACTCTAACATTATTTGGCAATTATCCAGCGCTCAAAAGTTTTGCGATCATGTGGAGTGTCCGAAAACTTTTGGCTCGCAGTGTAGATCTAAATTACATATAGTGTTGATATCTATATGGAACGTTAGGGTGTTAATTATAGTCTATTTCATGTTCCAAAGGATTGAAATTGTCGGTTTAGAATTCAACCTCATTCGATTTTTTTCTTTATTTTTTCTTTTTGTTTTTGTTCGTTTTTTTTTGTTAATTCAATACTGAGTTGATAAATGGCGACGGCCGATTACCGTCGATTTTAAATGAAATGTTTGATTTTTCTTTGTTTTCATTTTTAGCATGTCGAAAATTTAAAAAATATTTCCACGTGTATGTATGAAGCATATTTTTATTTTTTTCCGCTAAATATGATATTAACTAACCGCGTCTATTTGATTATTTTTTATTTGAATTAACAAGTTTTTTCATAGAACCAAATTTTTCCTATTGCATTCCATTATTAAAATTATTGATTTATAAAATGTTTGTTTATAGAAAATCAATCTATTTAATATCGTCCAATAACTACATATTGTATTTGATCCTAATAAATCTGTGATTCGGTTTCATCAGTTCAACATTTTCATCTGTTCAAAAAAACAATTTAGTTAAGTTCACTGAATGGATCTAGTTATTTTTTTTTTAATTTACCTTAAATAGAATTTTCGTAGAGTTAACCATTCTTTTATTTGATTGAACTAACGGTCCATCTTTATTGCAACACTCATATCAAAGGGGCGGGGGGTAGAGCAGGTGGAGAGAGAGGATTTTTATATATATATATGTGTGTGTGTGTTTGAAAAATCTATAGCATGTTATTCGATGAAACTCTCTAATTATCACAATCATATTAACTAATTGATATAGCTTGTGTGATACAACAAATAGTTAGAGGTATTCATTTGGCCTCTTATGCCATATCAGCGACCAAAATGTTATAAGCACTCGGTAGCATAGGGGCAGCGGAGCGTAGTTAGGAGTAGGTAGGCTAGGTTCAAGTCGCATATAGGGCAAATATTTTCTTCGAAAAAAATCATGTCTATAGGCCAGGGAATGACGAATTACGATAAAAATCCTTGTGGTAAAGCTCTCAATTAAGGAGTTCATTTTATTTTCGATTTATGAAATATTTTATGCATATAGTACACTTAGCTTTACAGTGTACATTGTAAGCAAATAAAGATTAATTTGAATCTCATCTTTATTAATATATATAAATATCTTCGAAAGAAATATGATCGTAGTAGGCTGTGAAACAAGGAAAAAAACCTATTTTATTTAAATAGATTCTATATAAATTAATTTTTTTGTTTAGCAGTGTACAGTAGGCCGAAAGGGGGGGCAGTAGGTTCTGCGGGAGCGCTCGAAGTAGGCCGACCTGAGGTTCCGTAGGTTCAATTGTGAGCCTCACTGACCTCCTTTGAGTCAAAAAGTCTACTTTCTGCCATGCCGGAGGTTCATCGGAGGCTCTAACGCATGGTACTTTCAAACATTGTACCCTCCTTTAGATACCCAATAATCCGCTCACGCCGATTTCTGCTCGCCTTCATTTTGTGGGTTGAATGCGACTCGAAAATTTCGACTCGGGTTGTTTGGGTTTCCCAACACCCGCCATTTAGTGATTTATTTTTCGAAAAACGGCTACGTACAACGAAAATTACATTCATATAGATTATTAAAGATTTTCATTTTTATTTTTATTCATTTAAAATTGACGTTGTCAATTTTTTATTTCTATCAATCAAAATTTACACGCAATAAGTTCAAAGTATGCTCATTAACATACTTTTTTTTCCAAATCCCAAATAAATAATTCAGTGGACAAAAAAAATCGGAAAAAACGTCGTTTTTCAGCCCGTCACAGTGGTGTCCTCCTCCAAGTGTAACTTTTCATGGAGTTTTTCTAGAAAATCCTAAAATTGACCGAGTTGCTACGATTTTTGTGAAGGGTCAGATCGCCCGTCGTTGGGATTTACCCTTTATCAACGAAAATGATGTTTTCTTCTTTTATTTCTTCACCTTTGTTATCAACAAAAATCCTTTCTTGCCAATTCGCATTTTTAATTTTCAATGAGGATCCTGAAAAACGTTGAAGCAATTTTTGTAGCCCAAATACGGCTGAAAAAAATTCGGCACCCAAAACAAAACAACAAAAAAAATTTCAGTGCCTTCCAACGATGCAAATGTAATTTTTCATTTTGCCTTTTCTCAAAATCTATTCGTCCGATTCACTTGAAATTCGGACAGAGCATAGTTTCCAACATTTTCCATCCCATCACCCTATGATTCCTCCACATCTTTATCCATTTGTTAATAACAAACGACCAAACGTCTTTCCTCGAAAATCGATCTTTTTTTTTATCCTCCGACTTGGCATTTTGGTACTTTTCGAAATGTCAAAAAAATATCCGACCATGCGAGAGATTTCATTATTATACTAAAAGTACATTATTTTCGTCGTTTCAGACGAGCCTAGTTGGCGGATCCACCTACACTTATTGGCCATGCAGGACCACGATGTACTACGGGCGATTGTGCGTGTAGCACGCATAGTGAATGCATGCATCAAAATTAGTAAAGGCGGAGGAGGAAGGGCGGCGGGGGGGGGGGGGGTGGAGAAGAAAGAGGAAAAAACGCTTTCATGGGCTCTCTTCGAGAGACAGAGCCGAGAGAAAGAGATGCAGATTCGGTACATGTGTGCCAGATGAAGATGGAGGAGGCCGCTGAACGGGCGAGCGATGATGAAAGGAACGTCGAGAGGAAGGGGACCCTGGCGGCGGGCGGGGGGGGGGGGCGGCAGGGCGAGAGGGAAGAGAGGAGACGGGAGAAGAGAATTGTCCGAGCGTGCGAGAGAGAAAGAAGAGTGCCGGTTTTACGTTCATTCATGAACCGAGAGCTGCTCTGGGCTCGAGGGGCCGAGGAAACACCCAACTCGCTTGACTCACTCTCCCGTACATTTAACGGACTCTCGGGGCTGCCCGACTCGAAAAATTTTATGATCTCTCTCTCTCTCTCTCTCTCTCTCTCTCTCTCTCTCTCTCCAGCTCTCTTCTGTTTTCCAGGCGAAAATGATAGTGTGACCAAAAAAAAGAAAGGGTTTTCGGAGCATCGTCACGGCGAGTCGCGTTCCCATTTTCGACTTCCTCGTATTGGATCGGAAGTGCCTCGTGAGGACACACAAGATTTGTGGCGAAGCACTCGAAGTGCCATTTTTGGCTTCCACCCCCCCACCCCTCCCCTGCTCTCATGTGGCCCTTTTGTTCTCGACAAAGCGAGACTCGATTATGGGATATCAAGATCGCGACGTTTTATCGAGAGGAATGATTTGTTTGGGTTTGTTTGGGTTTGTCGAGATCGCGTCGTGCCACCGAGAAAAATTAAAGTGCGCAACTAAGTACTCGCTGCTTTTTTTTATGAAAATGCCACTTTATTGTGAAAAAATGGTTACAACCCCCATGGAAATTTATGTATGTAAAATATATGCAGAAAATATATGCTACAATATATATATATATATCGGTCGCATATATAGTGACGAAAAAAAGAATAATACGTATATATTCAGTATATATGCACCACATATATGATGCATATATGAGGCATATACGACGCATATATTTTCGATATATTTTCAATCTATTTTTTCGTCAGAAAAATATATCAAAAATGTATACGTCATATATGACGCATACATTTTTGATACATATTCCTGACAAAAAATATATTCTGCGTATAAACACTATTACAGTTAAACTTAATAAAACTCAAAACTCAAGCTCAAAAAAACTTAACTTACAGTTAAAGTACGCTATTACATATGAACACTATATACAGATTTGCTACGCATATCTGTATATATGTGGCATATATGTACCATTAATGCAGTATATATGTGGTATGTACGCAGTATGTATGCAACATATATGCTAAATGAATGTGGTATATATGCAGGGTAAATGCTACATATATCATTGATATATGATACATTGATATACAGTAATACCACGCATATACATCTCATATATAAAAAAAGTTACGAAAATTCGAATTTGGCACATATATGCAACATATACTTTCAATATATGGCATACATTTCACATATATTACAATTATTGATAAAATAAATTTGCAGTATATTTTTGCGTAGATAAATTTCCATGGGGGAAATGAATCATTCAAAATATTGCCCATCGCCAGCGACAACTTTTTCCCGTCTTTCTGGCAGAGCTCGAATACCGTCACGGTAGAAGTGTTCGTCTTTTGAGGCTATTCACGAATCAAGCCATTTTGAGATGTCTTCATATGAGCGAAACTGCTGATTAGCCAGACCATGTGCCATCGAACGGAACAAGTAATGATCGGACGGCGGAATATCTGGGGAATATGGCGGGTGGGGTAGGACTTCCCATTTGAGCGTTGCGAAGTGGGTTTTAACGGATTTGGCAATGTGAGGCCGAGCATTGTCATGCTGTAAAATCACTTTTTCGTGCCTCTGCTCGTATTGTGGCCGCTTTTCGCGCAGTGCTCGGCTCAATCGCATCAATTGAGTTCGTTACCGTTCCCCAGTGACGGTTTCGTTCGGTTTCAACAGCTCATAATAAATAACACCGCCCTGGTACCACCAAATACACGGCAAAACCTTCGCAGCGTGAATATTCGGCCGAGCCGACGACGTAGAAGCATGACCGGGCAGTCCCTATGATTTTGTTCTCTTTGGGTTGCTGTAATGAATCCATTTCTCATCACCCATAACGATGCGATGAAGAAAACCCTTCCTTTTTTGCCGCTGGAGCAGTTGTTCACAGGCGAAAAAACGACGCTCAACGTCTCTCGGCTTCAAAACATAAGCAACCCAAGTTCCTTGTTTTTGAATCATTCCCAACGCATGCAATCGCTTGGAAAATGGCTTGGCGGGTAACTCCTAATGCTGAATCAAGCTCTTTTTGCGTTTGGCACTGATCCTCATCGAGCAATGCCTCCAATTCAGCGTCTTCGAAGGTTTTTGGCCTTCCTTCGCGTGAACGGTCGTCAACATCGAAATCACCGTCTTTGAAGCGACGGAACCAATCACGGCACGTTGTTTCACTTAGAGCAGCATCTCCGTAAACTTTTTGGAGTTCTCGATGCGCTTCAGCCGCCGTTTTCTTCGAATGAAAGAAGAAAAGCAACACTTCCCGCAAATGACGATTTTTTTGGCACAAAATCAGACATTTTCACACAATCAAAAGTATACGACGCACAAACAAAATCGCTAATGTGTCAAAGCGGATTGTTTACCATATGTCTAAACTTGGTTCATGACGTTTTGGTTGCGTCACAATCGACCGGCACTTACTATTGGAGCCATCTCTTGAAAACCGCGTTCTTTCGCCGAAAAAAAACTCATTCTCTTTGGGTCCGATTTTGAGTCAGAAATTCAGCCGACCTGCTTATATCGTTTCATCGAATATTCAGAAAAAACGCCCGGTAGGTGAAAAATCCGATCAAAATGTTCGATCCAAACGGGCCACTTGCCTCTGGCTACGTGAAATGCAGAGAAAATGAATGACTCGAGGCCAATCATAAGTGGGTTCGTTTCGAGGCAAGATCAGCCGTACATTCCCGTGACGCGCGCGGTATCTCCGTACAGTAATCGCAAGCGCGACGGTAAACAAACGAGCAGGATTAACGCTCGTTCAATTGGCGATTCGCCCGAATGAGGCCGCACGTTTATGTGCGTTCTCGTTCTCGTTGCGTGCCCGGAGAGCCGAGAAAAGCCATACACCCATTCTAGGGTTACGCGCGGAGTCTGGACAGGTTTTGCGCCCCGTCTGGAGTGCGTAACGCGAGTTATTCCCTAAACGGGCGGGAAAGACGTCGTCGACCCCCGGCCACGTACGAGCCCGTCCAACGGTACGTCGTACTCTCGTCCAACTATATCGATGAGATACATCCAGACATCTTTTTTCAGCCGCACCATCATCACTTCACTGCCCTAACTTTTTCCCTTCGATTTCAATTTATTTTTTTTTTATTTTTTTTTTTTCGCATACGCGCCCATATTTTTTTTTGTAAAAATGTAAAGAAGTAAAACTTTCCTTTCAATTGACGATTAATAATTATTGATAATGAAACGAATAGTTTTAATAATCGTCATTTAAATTGACGTTCTTTGGTTGTTATGATCACGACTTTTTAATAATTTATTATGAATAATAATAATGATAGAAATGACAGCAATCATTCAGTTTTTTATTGATTAGTTATTACAATAATTTATTGTTAATAATAATGGATACTTAATAATAGTTGAATTTTTAATCAATAAATTATCATTGTCATTTCTATCATTATTATTATTTATATTAAATTATTATAAATAATATTAATAAATATTATTATTGTTATTTATAATAATTTATAACTATTATTATTTATAATAATAAATAATGTTATTATTAACCCTATATTTTAAAGTAATCAATAAAAATAAAATGGTGATTCCAGTTGTTGAATAATTAATATTACAGGAAGAGTTTATTGATTATAAATTCAATTATTATCATCTATTATCATTAACAATAAATTATTGTAATAACTAATCAATTGAAAACTAAATGATCATTGTTGTCATTTCTATCATTATTATTATTTATAATATATTATTCTATAATAAATTATTATAAATAATAATAATAATGATAGAAATGACAAAAATTATCATTAAGTTTTTAATTGATTAGTTATTACAATAATTTATTGTTAATAATGATACATACTTACTAATAATTGAATTTTTAATCAATAAATTCTTCCTGTAATATTGATTATTCAACAACTGGAACCACCATTTTATTTTTATGAATTACTTTAAAATATAGGATTAATAATAATCATTTTAAATTATTAAAAATAATGTAACGAATACTAATATTCAAAATAATAGTTCGAATTAAAATGTATCGTTCATAATGACAACTGACAACCTTATTATTCAATTATCGTAATTAATTATTAATAACGATAGCTACTCGACAACAACAACGATAATAATGGTAATAATAATTTAATTTTTTATCAATGGATTGTTGTCGTAAGATTGATTATTCAATAATTATTACTATCATAATTTGATTATTTTTTATTTATTTTTTTCCCTGAGGTACACGCTGTTCGCGTTTGTTACCCATTCATCATTTGATTATTATTAACTACTTAAAAACATTGTATCGATCATATTCATTTATATTTGACCATAAGAATAATGCAACAAATATTAAAATCCAAAATGATATTTCGAATTAAAAATTATCATGTATCATAATAAGTAATGTAGGATCGTTATTATTTGATGATCATAATTAATTATTAATGATGATAGCTACTCAACAACAACAATCGAATTTTCAATCAATACAATAATGTATCGATTATTCAATAACTATTATCATCATAATTTGACTATTATTAATCACTTATTAATATTGTATCCATAACAACGCTTACAATTCAATAATAAAAATAATGCAATAAATGGTGGAAACCAAAAGAATAATTCGATCTAAAATTTATCATCGACAATAAGAACTAATATCGTCATTATTTGATAATCATAATTATAAATGTGATACCTACTCGATAATAATTATAATAAAAATAATAATAATAATTCGACTCGAACGAACGATTTTCAATTATTTTCGGAATAATGGCCAATCAACGAACAATGCCTCAGCCGTATTTACCCTTTGCCAAGGTCGTAAACACGTTCCCTCCGTTCCGCGATTGCACAGTTGAATTACGCTTTACAAATCACAAGTGCTTGACAATTGAGAGAGACATTTCGACATCGAGTGTATTCCAATTGATCGAGTGAGGAAATGCGCGTGCGTGTTAGTTTACCGTAATTTTTGTCAGGGAGCAAATCACACGTTCCCAGGCTCGATGACACGACGAAGCGCGATCCCCCTCTCCACCCGCCGGCATACACATTTGTACGCTTTATTCAATTATTTCGTGGCTGTGAAACTCTTTTGCTCTTATTATCCGAGTACAAGCGCAGTGTGGCTATCAAGCCCTCCTGCAACTACCAACGACCGTAAACACTATGACGTTCGCGTTTGTAATTGAATTCGTTCGGGTCGAGACACCCGTCCCGTTTCGAGGGAGCCCGGTGCACTTTTGTTTCAATGAATTAAACTGGATCTAAACTCTCTCTCTCTCTCTCTCTCTCTTGCTTCCTCTCTCTCGCCCCCATTACGCGCGATCTCAAACGTTTAAGGGGGGATTGTCTTTTTTTTTCGCAAAATTTTCCGCTTTTTGGGAATTTTTTTGTGAAGAAAGTATACAACGGAAAACTTGTGAAACTTGGCATATAGTTTTATTGATCTGTTTACTACATACAAAACAATTTTTAAACAATTTCATAAAAAAATCCGCCTCCCACCCCCCTCGACGCGCGATGGTCCTTTTTTGATGGTGTGCACGATTTCTCAAAAATTATTCAACCGATTGCCTTCAAATTTGGACAGAATGCTCAGCTGACATCCTTTCATCGTTTGATGAAGCAAAAAAGCAATACGTTTAATAGTTTTTTATTTATAACAAAAAATCGATCAATTTTTTTCGAAAAATCGATACTTCAAGTTCAAAACGTCACCAAATCGTCAATTTTTTTTTCCCTTCATCGAACGATAGCTATATGTGTCTAAAGTAAAATGCTTTTTGGGTTTTTGTTGCAGAATGAACGTGAAGGCTGTAATCGTGCACACCATCAAAAAAGGACCATCGCGCGTCGAGGGGGGTGGGAGGCGGATTTTTTTATGAAATTTTTTAAAAAAATTTTTGTATGTAGTAAACAGATCAATAAAACTATATGCCAAGTTTCACAAGTTTTCCGTTGTATACTTTCTTCACAAAAAAATTCCCAAAAAGCGGTAAATTTTGCGAAAAAAAAAGACAATCCCCCCTTAAGGGGTTAGGCCACTCTAGAGGCCGAAAAAATAGGCTTTTTGGGGATTTTTTTTCAGAAAAACTACAAAATAAATCGATATTACAAAAAAGGGTGTTTATCGTACATATCAGTGACTGTATACAATAATTTTTTTGAAGCGATTAATTTCAAAATGGCGGCTGTGCAGCGTTTATCTCAAAACTGCATTTTTCAAGTTGGCCGAAATAACTCAGACAATTTTCAACCGATTCACGTGAAATGTTAAGTATGTCTTGAAAAATACATTGTCTATGGAAGCACATGGGACTTTTTTATGTTGCAGAGTTCATTTGTTATTAACAATTATCTGACGAAATTTTTCACTTTCCAAAAATTTGCCTAAAATATCGTCAGATAATTACAAATGAACTGTGCAATATAAAAAAAAATCCTACGTACTTCCATAGACAATGTATTTTTTAATATATATTCAACATTTCAAGTGAATCGGTTGAAAATTGTCTGTGATGTTTCCGGCCAATTAAAAAAATGCAGTTTTGAGATAAACGCTGCGCAGCCGCCATTTTGAAATTAATCGCTTCGAAAAAAATATTGTATACAGTCACTGATATGTATGATAAACACCCTTTTTTGTAATCTCGATTTATTTGGTAGTTTTTCTGAAAGAACAATCCCCAAAAAGCTTATTTTTTCGGCCTCTAGAATGGCCTAAGGCCTTAGTCGACTTCGTGAAAATGCATGCCTTCAAATTCGTACACGACTTCGTTCCCCATATCGCATTTGATTCCGTCTGGGGGTCGTTAGCGTACGTATGGTCGAGGCAGGGGGGGGGGGGAGGTTCCGACGGAAACGAGGATGAATTAAACTAAAATCACATATCACATACCTTGAGGGCCCGGTGATCAATGGGATAGCCTTTTCTGCTTCCGGGACTTTCGTCGTAAAAGTCTTGTTCCTCGTCTACGTAATCGTACAGGGACTCGATATCCATGTCGTCTGAAACAAATCGAAGTGGAGGAAGCTCGTATGCATCAAATGAAATTATATCCTGTGCACTGGAATGCATTAAGTATAACGTTAATTATAAAGTAAAATTTTAAAAAATTATAAAAAATATAATTATAAAAATATAATTACAAAAATATAATTATAAAAATATAATTACAAAAATATAATTATAAAGTATAACGTAAAATATAAGTATACTGGATAAGTATAGGGGACAATCTGGCTAGCCGTATGGAGTGGAAATGTAAGGGAGCTGGAAAGAAAAATGGAAAGACGTATTAAAATGCAGATTCAACGAGAAATTTAATACGATCGGGGCAAAATCGATGCGTCAACATACTGCAAGGAATATGAACGTGGAAAAATATTGAGAGGACAAGATGATCAGCAGAGAATTAAGGGAGATACCTTTGAGCGAGGAAAACATTTGCTAATTTTCATGATTTTTTTGTAAAGGAAAGATTTCTTCACCATTTTTGAGACATAGGGTATGTTTTATTCCTACTTTTGGCTGTTGCATGGATTTTTGAATTTATTATTCATCCTTCAAAATGGCAGAGGTAAGGCACGGTCTTATAAACTGCATTTTCAAAACTGGCGTGACGTATAGCTAAAAAAACTAATCGACCGATTCTGGTGAAATTTGGTATCAGTACTTCTAAACCTTATTGCCTAAACAATACTTCTAAATGGTTGAAAAAAAAATTCAAGTATTTTTCTATTGCAAAATGTAGGAATTTTTTTTCGGAAAATTTAATCTTCTGGGTCAAAGCTTGCCATTTCATCGATTTTCGACATTTCTCACTTTTTGTTAGTTCGTAAAAACTAAATCAAGAAATAGCAAATACACTGCAATGGGAGGAAAATAGCAAGGGGTTAAAGATTGCCCGGAGAATAGAAGCGCAACTGAAAATGCAACGGGCAAAGCAATAAATGTACATGAGTAGGGAGGGGCATTTATGTGCACACCCTTAAAAAGAGTATACAAGAAATAAAATACTGCTATTGATACTACTAGATAAATTATGCAGTCTAATGGCAGGGTGTCCCGTTTTGAGAAAAAAGCATTAAAGTAAATCGAAAAGATGAGATCGTAAAAAAGTGTTTCCCACGAAAGTTTTATGGTTTTGAGGGGGACAACCGATGGTAAGACAAGACATTTTTCCGTCAACTCGTCTACGAGATACCGCGGTACCTTTCATTTTTTTAATTGGAAAGGCATGGTTTTTGCTTTTAGAAAAATAGCTGATTTTGAGTCGAATACAACGAAAAAAAAAATTCTCTAGCACAAGAATCGAGACAGTTATGGCTGTTCTAAGTTTTTGGAAATATCTATTTTTAGGATCTCGCTTACTTTTCGAAAATAGAATATTTTTTTCGAGTCTTCCTGTATAATAAGTTTTTATTTTTTCCCTCTTTTGTGTATGTACTTTTCCTTTACAAGTTTTTTTAAGCAATTGGCAAATTGCTTCAAAATGCTAGATTTTCCTTTCGAACGTCACTTTCCTGGCCACTCTGCGTGTGTGTTTATATATATATATATATACACACACACACACATACACACACACACACACACACACACACATATTTGAAGTAACACTTATAAACATATAACAAACGAATTATAAATATATCTATGCTACTTCACTATACATCGTTCATCACAATGGTATTGAAATTGGCATCTTCGCAACGCAACGAAAATCGATTATTCCCAACTGTAAAAATTTTCTTTCGCGCTTCACGACTGTAAAAATCCCTCAAATGTCTGTACCTCTTCTCATTGAAGCCCCCCTGCCTCAATTTACAATGAAGAGGCTTTGGATAACAATAAAAATAAAGAAATGAGAAAAGAACTAAGAAAAATCGTTGCCTTCCAACAAAGCAAACTTCAAAGTCATACGTGATAAGACATTAATTTTCAACCGCTCTCCATCTGAAAGTTTCGCCTCCGACACTGAAAAGGACACATGTACTTTTAACGAAGCGGGGCTCCCTATATATATACGTCTCCCACTTCAGGGGCTTCCCCTGATTTTGCGGTTTCGAATTGATAAAAAAAAAAGATAAAAAGCGTATCTTTTGCCACGTTGAGAGCACCGTCCGATACCTCAGTCGTTGTTCACGAGAAACCTTGTCCTGAGATTCGATGTGTGTATATACACACACACACACACACACACACACACACACACACACACACACACACACACACACACACACACACACACACACACACACACACACACACACACACACACACACACACACACACACACACACACACACACACACACACACACACACACACACACACACACACACACACACACACACACACACACACACACACACACACACACACACACACACACACACACACACACACACACACACACACACACACACACACACACACACACACACACACACACACACACACACACACACACACACACACACACACACACACACACACACACACACACACACACACACACACACACACACACACACACACACACACACACACACACACACACACACACACACACACACACACACACACACACACACACACACACACACACACACACACACACACACACACACACACACACACACACACACACACACACACACACACACACACACACACACACACACACACACACACACACACACACACACACACACACACACACACACACACACACACACACACACACACACACACACACACACACACACACACACACACACACACACACACACACACACACACACACACACACACACACACACACACACACACACACACACACACACACACACACACACACACACACACACACACACACACACACACACACACACACACACACACACACACACACACACACACACACACACACACACACACACACACACACACACACACACACACACACACACACACACACACACACACACACACACACACACACACACACACACACACACACACACACACACACACACACACACACACACACACACACACACACACACACACACACACACACACACACACACACACACACACACACACACACACACACACACACACACACACACACACACACACACACACACACACACACACACACACACACACACACACACACACACACACACACACACACACACACACACACACACACACACACACACACACACACACACACACACACACACACACACACACACACACACACACACACACACACACACACACACACACACACACACACACACACACACACACACACACACACACACACACACACACACACACACACACACACACACACACACACACACATGTACACACACGCTCCGTGTATAATCCGAATGTGCATGGACACTCACGCACTCAAAAGGAGTAAATATGCAGGGGGTGTATGTGACGAGGACAGGGAGGGGGGGGGAGAGAGAGAGAGAGAGAGAGAGAGAGAGAGAGAGAGAGAGAGAGAGACTGAGCAAAGGGAGTTTTCAGGAGCCCACAGGCTTCGAGAAGGATCGTGTTACGCAGGGCTCCCGATCCGTGAGATGATGGTAGTATGGTAGTTGAACGACAGATGGTAGGTGTAAAAGTGCAGTTCTCTCGAGACGCAGGGACCGCCAAGTCGCGACCGAGAGTCTCTCACGCGGCTTCGAAAAACACGAGTCTCTCTCTCTCTCTCTCCGTCTTCTCTTTCCTCCAAAACTTGCGTGTCCACACGGCACACGCACACACACACACACACACATACGTGTGTATGTATACATTATCGATGAATATTGCAGCGATGCACACAAGTCGTCTGAGGCACGAAATACTGGGATGAGGCAATCGATGTATCCCACGGATGCTGGTTACCTCCTTCAAGATTCGGCCCTGGGAACGAACACTGGCCGGGAACATATTGCACAACGAAAACGTTACGCATTTAAACACCCCCCCTGCCCCTGACCTCCGCCCGTCGCACCGCTACATAAAGTGTACGCGCAATCTTCTCCAAAAAATGTTATTCAAGTGAAATATTAAAATAATGTGTATATATATATATATATATATATATATATATATATACACACACACACATTATTTTAATATTTCACTTGAATAACATTTTTTGGAGAAGATTGCGCGATATAATATATATATATATATATATATATATATATATATAATTCTTTAACTGTCGATGGGTCATATCATGTCCTAGTATATGCTGGGATTTCAGTTTCGTAAAAGTACCACGGATTTCGAGATTTTGGGCTCCATGTAATTTTTTGAAAAAAAATGTTCTGCTTTTGGTTTTTCGCATGCCATTTCTACAAATGATGCCAATCGACAATAACTAAGCAACTTTTTTAATTAATTGGCACGATATGCGTGGTACATTTTTTTATACCGCAGGCTATCAAAGTCCTATGTTCGGAATTGGTTTGTATGAAAATTCTGTATGATCACGTATACAGTCACAGGTATAAAATCACGTGCGAATTTAACAATTTTTTTTCGGATGAAAAAATGATTCCCTCGTAAAATTAATTACACATCTATTTAGTATGAATATCAAGCTGTTGGAGAATACATATATTTTTTTTTCGATGTACAAAATGGCCGACTTTACTTGAAAATAAAATTCGCAAGTAAAAATCGAATATCGAAAGTGTACAGAAACGTGATCCGAAAAAAAATGTATATAAAATTGTAATACCGCGAGCTTCGAATCAATAAAGCAATCGAAGAGATCAAGTTTTCACGCATATACACATCTGCGACCCCAAGCCCCGAATACGACCGATCATTTTACCCAACGCCATTGAATCAGGTGTTCGATTAATTCGTTTCGCGATACAAACACGCGCACACACACGTGCCCGCATATCTCGTAGCTCCGTGTGTGCTGTGTGTGCTCGACGTTTTTGGCCGATGCCTGAAAACCTCACATTGCGTAACGCCGAGTAAATGAAGTGAAAACTAAAAATGGAAGAAAAAAAGAAGTAAAATAAAAAGGTGCGATGTTATTTGATTCGCGTGTTTATCCGCTTATTACGAAATTTATCGCGACTGTACGTGACTGGGTGAGATCGAGTGTCGGTATCGGCCTCTCCGTACGTGTTTCGGGGATATTACGATATCTGTGGCCCCAAGTTTTGTCCCATGCAGTCTTTATATTTGGCCCAAAATAGGACTTTTTTCAAGAATACAAAAAATCGAAATTCGGCTTTTAAGGGGGTGAAACAGAGGTTTTAAATTTTTAATGAGGCGGAGTATTTTTTGGGTAGATTTCTTTAGAATTCGGCGCAAACATTCTAGAAAACAAGTAATTTTCAAAGAGTTAGGTAGTTGATTGAAACACGATTTGTAACGGGATAAACGGGAGCTTGGAACGTTGTTAAACATGGGGATATTACGGTATCCGTGGCCCCTAATTCCGATCACGCAGCCATCATATGCGACCCAAAATAAGACTTTTTTGAGGAGTGGTAAAAATCGAAATTCGATCCTTAAGGGGTTGATACAGGGGTTTTAAAGTATGTATGGGACATCATATTTTTTTGGACAGATTTGCTTGAAACTTGGTGTAAATACTCTACAATACAAATAATTGAACACGTATTTCTGCATTTCCCAAAAGTGGACCCTTAAGAGAGTTAAACGGGAGGGTAAAAGTTTGTACGAGACAACATATTTTTTTGTCAGATTTACTTGAAACTTGGCATAAATACACTAAAATACAAATAATTAAACACGTATTTCAACAATTTATGAAGTTTAACCTTTAAGGGGGTTAAACGGGAGTGTTAACGTTGATAAGAGAAAACATATTTTTTTTGCCAGATTTACTTGAAACTTACTAAATTGATTTGATATAGAACAATAGATGTTTTCGTCTGTGTTTGGTGCGTGTAGACAGTCAAGTAGTACTTTTTTAGCCCCTTAACTGTGTTTGTTTCAGTTGGCATAAATATACCAAACAAATACATGTGTAATTATTCGTATTGTATTTATACCGAGTTTCGAGCAAATCTGACCAAAAAATATGTTGTCTCGTATAAACTTTGAAACCTCCGTTTCACCCCCTTAAGGGTCGAATTTCGATTTTTACCACTCTTGAAAAAAGTCTTATTTTGGGTCAAATATGAAGACTGCGTGATCAGAATTAGGGGCCACAGATATCGTAATACTGCCCGTGTTTCAACGAATGTACTTGTCTTTTTATATAAATAAATTTACCTTTTTAAACTTCTGTAATGTCACTCTTATGACGGTCGTGATGTACGATCCGATATTTTCGACGGACGTATTTTATTTTAATTATTCATATTACTCAACAAATTCTTCAAAAATTCGGCCTATTCGGAAGATTTTTTTTTGTTTTGATTTTAATTTTTCAAATATGTATTCACTGCCCGTAGCTCGCTGGAATTATTTTATCGAGGCAAGATAATTCGCGATAGCGTTTCAACATTGCTTTATCGGGATTTTTCGATCATTATTACCGAACTGCCAAAGTCATGCTGATAATCACCGAGATTTTTTGGCAATGCTTTTATAAGACGTAGCGTGACTGGAAAAAAAAACGACGAGGGCCACGCAACGATTGAAATGATGTTATTTTTAATTATTAAAGGATCCTGCTGGTCATACACATTTAAACTCCACATGAGGTATGGATATATATATATCCTCAGAAAGTCGATTCAAAGATAAGATTTTTCTGAAGATTATCCACGATAATATCGTTTGATAACTGACCAGTCAAGCCGACTCGAAGTAGTTGCAAACATTTTTTTTGTCATATGAGTCCGATTTATATATATATATATATATATATATATTTTGTCAATATTGTCAATATAATTATCGTCAACAATATATATATATATATATATATATATATATATATATATTGTTGACGATAATTATATTGACAATTAATTTAAATAATTTCCCACCACCACGTTTAAAATATTTAATCCACATGTTCCATCTGATATTTTTTATTCGCCGATACGAAGGCTGTACGTGTTAAAAAAAAAAGATACGTTTTTTTCCTCCTCGTGCTGTTTGAAATGAGAAAATAATTTTAGAAAAATGTTTTTCTAGTACATATATAAGTGAATTATATTACGTGTATCTGTATATTAGGTACCGATAAGAAAATAATACTCTTATCGATATTGATCAAATTTTTATAAATCGAATAATTATTCAATTTTCGTTAATTGAATATTTCTAAAATTTGGCTTCATTAAATATTTATGAAATTATACATTTATACATTTTTCATCGATTAAACATTTACCAAATTTCTTTTAATTAAATATTTAATAATAGATGTATTGAAAATATATTATTTCCATTGACTTCACAAACGGTCTACGGATGTATAACTCTCGCGACAACGAGAACTCGACGATCACTTGACAATTCTCACTCAGGCGGGAAAAAAACCGATTGGCTATTGACAAAGTAACATAGCGCGAGCTGACGATATCCGGGATAAAAATTAGTCCATTAGTGTCTTAAAAAATGAAAGAAAATTTCAACAGCAAATATTGTAATAAGGGAGACCTTAGAGCAGCCCGTTGTCTTGTCTCCGTGGCAATGATGTTATTACCGCGTATCCGCCTGTATTATCTGCCAAGATATTTGAACTAACCGGGAAATATCTCTTGAAGAAAACAAATGATTTTGAAAAAAAAAAAAAAAAAACTCCATCGACATGTCGTATCGGCACAGTCAAGAGCAAGTACACGCGTGTGTTATACGGAGTATATGCACAGGTGTAGTGAAATTGAAGGTTTTTTGTCGTTTTTAATACAATCGAAGAAAACTGCGTGCCTCGCGTTATCTTTTTTTTTTCCCGTTAGCGAACGCTCACGAAGTTTTTACGCTTTACGTTTCTCGACAAGCTCAAACTTGGCTCATAGAGCGGACAATTTCGTGCGCGGACGATATATATATATATATATATATATATATATACACTATGTCCTACTATATGCTAGAATTTCAGTTTAGTAAAAGTACCAATCGACAATAACTAAGCAACTTTTTTAATCAATTGGCACGATATGCGTGGTACATTTAAAAAAAATTTTAATTCAAATTTTATTTAATTTATTTATAAAATTAAATAAATATGTATATACATATACATATATATATATATATATATATATATATATATATATATATATATATATATAGTATATATATATATATATATATATATATATATATATATATATATATATATATATACACACACACATAAGATGTGGTAATACGATTAAATATTTATACTTTTTTGGAGATAAGATATACACAGGTCGTTCGGTGCATGGACCGACACAATTTTTTGGGACATTGAGAGGGTCATTTGCTACCTTTTTCATCCTTACCCGAGTCGAAATTTTCGAGTCGCGTTCAACCCACAAAATGAAGGCGAGAAGAAATCGGCGTGAGCGGATTATTGGGTATCTAAAGGAGGGTACAATGTTTGAAGGTACCATGCGTTAGAGCCTCCGATGAACCTCCGGCATGGCAGAAAGTAGACTTTTTGACTCAAAGGAGGTCAGTGAGGCTCACAATTGAACCTACGGAACCTCAGGTCGGCCTACTTCGAGCGCTCCCGCAGAACCTACTGCCCCCCCTTTCGGCCTACTGTACACTGCTAAACAAAAAAATTAATTTATATAGAATCTATTTAAATAAAATAGGTTTTTTCCTTGTCTCACAGCCTACTACGATCGTATTTCTTTCGAAGATATTTATATATATTAATAAAGATGAGATTCAAATTAATCTTTATTTGCTTACAATGTACACTGTAAAGCTAAGTGTACTATATGCATAAAATATTTCATAAATCGAAAATAAAATGAACTCCTTAATTGAGAGCTTTACCACAAGGATTTTTATCGTAGTTCGTCATTCCCTGGCCTATAGACATGATTTTTTTCGAAGAAAATATTTGCCCTATATGCGACTTGAACCTAGCCTACCTACTCCTAGCTACGCTCCGCTGCCCCTTTGCTACCGAGTGCTTATAACATTTTGGTCGCTGATATGGCATAAGAGGCCAAATGAATACCTTTAACTATTTGTTGTATCACATAAGCTATATCAATTAGTTAATATGATTGTGATAATTAGAGAGTTTCATCGAATAACATGCTATAGTTTTTTCAAACACACACACACACACACACACACACACACACACACACACACACACACACACACACACACACACACACACACACACATATATATATATATATATATATATATAAATCCTCTCTCTCCACCTTCTCTACCCCCCGCCCCTTTGATATGAGTGTTGCAATAAAGATGGACCGTTAGTTCAATCAAATAAAAGAATGGTTAACTCTACGAAAATTCTATTTAAGGTAAATTTTTAAAAATAACTAGATCCATTCAGTGAACTTAACTAAATTGTTTTTTTGAACAGATGAAAATGTTGAACTGATGAAACCGAATCACAGATTTATTAGGATCAAATAAAATATGTAGTTATTGGACGATATTAAATAGATTGATTTTCTATAAATAAACATTTTTGAAATCAATAATTTTAATAATGGAATGCAATAGGAAAAATTTGGTTCTATGAAAAATCTAGTTAATTCAAATAAAAAAGAATCAAATAGACGCGGTTAGTTAATATCATATTTAGCGGCAAAAAATAAAAATATGCTTCATACATACACGTGGAAATATTTTTTTAATTTTCGACGTGCTAAAAATGAAAACAAAGGAAAATCAAACATTTCATTTAAAATCGACGGTAATCGGCCGTCGCCATTTATCAACTCATTATTGACTTAACAAAAAAAACAAAACGAACAAAAACAAAAAAAAATAAAGAAAAAAATCGAATGATGTTGAATTCTAAACCGACAATTTCAATCCTTT